>VZRN01004072.1:3379303-3424499 GCA_013397935.1 Dasyornis broadbenti | reverse complement strand
CCGGGCTCGGTGGGGAGGGCGGCGGCCCGGAGCTCTTCCCCCGCAGGCCGAGGCGCAGGTGGCGGCGGGGCGGGAGCGGGGCCGTGCTCGCCGCGGCAGTCGCAGAGGGCGTCGTGAGACCTGCCGAAAACAATGGGAACTTTCTCCTGCGCCAGGGGTGCCGCTGCCTCTGGCCTGCCCGGCCGTGCCGCCAGAGGAACTGGGTGTGCGGGGTTGGCGCGCTCCTGAGCCGCGTGTGCTTCGGCAGTGACAGCTAATTTGCTTATTTTAGCAGAAACGAGCTGCTGGATGTAGAAGGAAAGTAGGTCGTGCGCACGGAAAATGCCTCTAAGGGACAAGTGTTGTCAGACTGACCACTATCACCATGGATGCTGTGAACCAGGTACAGTGGTGTGTGATGCTTCAGCTGTTTTGCATATCTTCTTCATTAAAAGCTTGCAGAAACTGCTGTGAGGGTTGCGAATGTATGTCATTGGTGTCAGCTCTAGATATAAAAAGTTTCTGAATTTTGTTTGGAATTTTTTTTTTATATCCTTGAACTGTCACCTTAAAATTATTTCAGGAAGAGAATTTTTGAGTTCCTGCAGGATGTGGAATAATCCGCAGGCCACCACGTGAGCATTGTATTCAGTGAGCAGAAGAAGGCAAGAAATTGTATAGAATAACTAAAGTTTTTGTTTCCAAAAGCTGCAGTGTTTTGAGTTTTTTAGTAAAATGATGTTTCTGGCAATCATTTGCATTCATTGTTTATATTTGTACTCTGTGTCTTCTGTGGTGAACTCTGATGAAATTGAAGACCATATTCTCAGAGGAGAAAAGCCCCACCAAGTCCTAGAACAACCTTTTACATTTCATGGCTGAGTGATGTGAAAGAAGCCATCAGTGGAACCTGTAATGAATAATCTGAAGGTTCAGCCAACCTGTTAGATGCTTCTGAAATTTTTTTGCCTGCTGTTATAATTGGTGCTTTTAAAGGCAATTTTGTTCCTTTTTGCTTTATTACAGAGTTTATTTGGATGTTTTCACTTCTGTTTTTGAAATAACGGTGCTATTTGGATGCTTTCACTTTTGTTTTGAGAAGAAAGGCATCAATATGGGGAATTAACAGATAAAAGTATGAGCATGGTGACTTTGATTATGCTCCTTTAATGAAATGTATTTTGAGAGTAGGTATTGTTCAGTTAGTAGAAACATTTCTTTGTGTTGATGATGAAATGGTTTTGAGTTGTTCTAATCCTTTAAAAAAACTGAAATATTTTTCTTGCCTGAAAAATTAACAGTGATGTGTTAGGTCTGCTTTACCTATGCTACTCCTTTTGATGTCAGTAGGTGTTGTACATGCATATTAGAGGCTCTATACAAACCTAAATGTTTTATTTTGTAGTGTGGGATGTAGGCTACTAGAATACAATATGTTATTGTGTTAGAGATTCCCAAATGATTAGCTGATTTGTCATGGTTTTTATGTGTTTGTATGTATAATAGTATATTATGGGGCCAGCATAGTTGGGTGGAGTGTTCATTCTGTTGTCCTTTTTTATAGTGCTTTTCTTTCTGATATTCTTTTCAGCTAGAATTTATTTATAACTTTTTATCTTTTAGCTCAACTTTCCTGTCAAAATTTGTTTAGTATTTTTGCACTTAATATCTCTAAAGAGTTTTATACAATGCCTTTACTGGCCTTTATCAAAAATAAATTTCTTAGAGATGCTCAGTACTTCATTTAGAAATGAAAACCTTTAAATGGGGTTAAAATCAAACCAAGTACATACGGTGGGAGCCAGTTTATGAAGTACAAAGCTAGCTATTTAGTCAATAACAAATGTAAAAGAAGACGTAACTAATGATTTTGCAAACGTGCTTCACTAAGTGCTCTTATTCCTGTAACTTTGGGGTTCCCTCTGGGCAAAGCTTAATTGCCATATCTATATACAGCGATGGAATGCTATTAATTTTTGTATGCATAAATACTGCATATTGGAATGACTAAAAATCCTGATTAATATATGTCTTAGTTTCAATAGCTTTTGCAAAGAATATGATGTGGAATGAAACATCAGAATTTAAGTATTCCCTCAGCAGTTTACTTGAACCTGAAGAGTATTGAAGTAATTTTCTTGGTTAAAATTACTATGATATGTTTTTTTGGTATACTATGTAGTTATGCTTGTAATGATCAGAAAAAAATACTACTTTAAATTTGAGTTCAGTGTTTAGGTGCATACTGGCAACTTTGGAGGCATATAGTATACTATGAAGTATTTGGTAATGCTAGTAATACAGTATTTGGTAATGCTTTTTTGTACATCTGGTTTGGTTTTAGTGATGGTAATCAAGTAGATTGTTCGGGAGAATTGCTTTAATTGATGGACATTTCTAGTGAGTGAATTTTGTTTTATATATGTTTCTGTGTTTGTTATATGTAGCTTTGAATACAGTTTTTAAAAAAAAAAATCAAAATGACAGCAAATTTCCAGAAGGTATCAAGGCTGGAAATTTCAGTATTTACCATTTTTTTAATTCAATATAGATGAAAATTTTAGAGTAAGATTATTTTTACTGTAGTCCTGGCTGTTCTTTTTAGCTAGTTTACTCTATGTATGGAAAATTCCTTGATTGCAGAAATCACCCGAGTATTTTCTAATGGCTTATTATCTTTTTACATATTTCAGTGCATCTGTTGGAACCTGGTGATCCTCCGTTATTGCAGCAGCCTCTGCAGACATCAAAATCTGGTATTCAACAAATCATTGAGTGTTTTCGATCAGGTATGAAACCATGAAACCGTGCCTGACTCTTAAGAAGTTCATTACCTTGTTAAAAGAGTTATGTTTATTCAGTATATTAAAATAACCAGCACCTGACTTCATGCATATTTGCAAAATATTTGTAGATTTTTGGAATTAGGTGTTCCTTTTAAATACGGGTTTTCCTAGAAAGTAAGGAAGATACAGATCCTGCTGTATAGTTATCTTTCAAAAACCTTAAAAAATAAGTTTGTTGTCATTTCTTCTGCTGTTATTAATGAGTTTATCATAAAAGTCCTGAGATGAAGAGAAAACTTAATCTTGAACTTCTTAAATTGCTTTATCATGTTACTTTTAAGGTGTTCCTTGATTGTTTTTGGGAGTCGCAAGACATAGCAGTACTAAGCAGTTGGGGAGGCATGCCAGGGATGATTGAAACCTTCAGTGTTTTCAAGCTGTTTCTACACTTCTAACCTGGCAAACTAAACATTTTATTTTCACAACTCTTGGTCTTTAGTGCTATTATTCATGTGTTCCTGGATTTTTTCACTTAGGGCTGTTAAATATGTGGAAATTGTCATGTATGAAACACTGCTGCTGTGCAATGGGTTGCATGTCTGGTCCGAGTCTTGTGAAAGGGCACAGTATTTAAGTCGTCCACTAGCATTTCAATAACTTAATACAAAAACAGGATGTGAAATTATTTATTAGTAACCTTTTTTAGTTTGGTTGAGATTCTTGAGGCCTCAGGTATGCGTGGTAAGCTTCTTTTGCTTGGAGCAGATTAATAGAATAATAATCTGGTAATAGCACAAACTAGTTGCTGGTACTTTGTCTCTGAGTTTCTTCCAGATTGTCCTCACTGGCAGGTGTTAAATTGATAGCTTACCTTGGTATCATCAGTCACCTGCATCAGGGAGGTTGCACAGAAGGCAAGAGGACTTAGACAAAGATTTTGCTGGCTAGTTTTGAACAAGCAACATTTCATTATGGAAAAAGAGAGTGTTTGATTCTTGTACTAAAAGAAGAGGGATTTAAGACAGAATATTGTACATAACTGTGTAAGTAATTTTACCAAAAGCTTCTGTCATTCAAAGCATAAGAATAAAAGGTGATTTTGAATCTAATCTTTTTTTCTAAAAGAGAAAATGCTTGCAAAAGACACAAGCTTAGGTGTTTTTGAAAGAGAGGTATTTATGACCAGTGTTCTTTACTGATTTCTTGTGACTTTGATGTTATTCTAGCATCAACATTTACAAATATTAACAGAATTTGACAAGGTATCACCTGTGTTACCATTGCAATATACAATTAGATGTAACTACAAAATAGAGAAGACTTAAGTCAATCTTCAGTAAGCTGGAGGCAGCATATGCTGCCAGAAGATTGGCTCTTGTTGCCACAGTCTGCAGTTGGTGAAGAATAAGGAGATAATTTTGTTTTTCTCTGCCTCCTGTGTCCACAAAACACTGGACACTGCTGTTTCCAGAGGTTCCTAAAGGTCTGGAGTTTAATTCAAAAGGACCAGTTGTTTTTTTTACTCCCATCGGTGAAAAGCTTCATAGTTGCATAGGGTGATTTGAAGCCAGAGTGACTACCATGTCATATAGTATGATCTCCAGTGTCATAAATCCTTTAATCTCATCCAGTAATTCTTAAACCCAGTAATTCGTATTGGAAAAAAGTAATTTCAGTCCTGGACAGAAGAGGACTGAAATATCAATATAACTGGAGAGAGAATGAGGAACCTATGTGTCCCTTGTTTGGGTAATAGTGGAGAATTTTTTCTTTGTGTGTGGGAGGTTTGTGGCAAGGGCATGCTTGGCTGAATTCTGGGTTTTTTTGTGTGCTTTGACCAAATGGGAAGTATTTTGTTTGAATTATAGTTTTGTATCACGAGAATTTTATCTATATGGAGCATCTTCAGTTTTGTTCAGCTGAATTTTCTTTATATGCAGAAATTCAAATGTTGATTGGTGAGATCTGAGTAAACAACTTGCTTTTAGGGGGAACTCTATACAATTTTAATTTGTTGCTCTATCTAAGTATTTGTCTAGTGGTCTGTAAAAATGCAGGTCAAATGAAGGTGAGGTTAGTAACACTCAAAGAAAAAGCAGTGAGATGTGGCCTGAGAAGGCATAGGAGGGGACAGAAACTGCGGTAGCCTCAGATGGTCAAGTTTGGATCCCATTTCCAAGGAACTGTTGAATAAAACACTGTGCTTTGCTGAAACTCAGATGTAAAAAGTTTTGTAGTACTACTATTGCACCAAGAAACAAGAAGTTTTCTTGGTAAGGCCCATTTGTATTGAAGAACTATTGACTATTATGAAATTACTAATATTTGAAAGAGTTTAATTTAGAAAATCGTTCTGCAATGTGACTCTTGAGTTTGATCTTTAAAAAGAATTCTTTAAGAGAAGTGTGATGAGATGACAGAACACTTGACCTTGTATTTCAGCTCGAAGAATGTCTTGCTGTTGTTCCATAGGTGTTTGATATTACTTATTCATAATCCAGTTTCATTATATTTTTGCGTATTTGATTGGTTTTGGTTAATTAAATTCTAGGAAAAATCAAATCAAGTAAATTAGCTGAGTTTGGCTAGTTAGTGCTCTTTTCTTATTTGGAGTGGGTAAGTATTCATCATTTAGTAATCTATGGCTAATTTTAGGCATTATGTTCATAATTTTCATGAGATGAGAAATGAAGGACTAAATTTGAAGTGTAAAAAAATGACAGGAGCTGGAATGCATCAATAATGCTAGATCTAACTATCTATACAATGTATAATAGTCTGGAAAGCTGGCATACTTTTTCACACTCTCATGATTTAATAGAGATCTTTCAGATTTAAATTGTATGTATTTTCCTTTCATCAGGCTGAAAATATGCCTACATCTCTACTATCTTGCCCAAGTGTCATAATCTTGGACTTGGGTCAGATACATAGATGTAGTATAATTTCTTGACCTGTTAGTTATTCTCTTTGCTTTATTTTATCCTGGAGTTTTTTGCCTTGCCAGGTGCTGTTTCTACATGAAATGACTGTATATATCTTGTTTTCTTAGCACTGTTGGATAACCCTAAAGAAAAAATACTACTGGCTTCTTTAAATGCTCTAGGTGCTTATTTTTTTCTGTCTGGCAATTGTATTGCAACAACCAAATACTGTAGTAAGAACTGTTTCCTAATGTTAGGTTTTAGTTTTTATTGTAAATCATTGCACTTTCTCTGTAAACTGTAATATGCCTAATCCTTGAGGGGCTTTTTCTCATACTAGTCTTGTCTTCATAGTGAAATTTGGAGAATGTATCATAAACTTACAGTGCAAATGAAGTAGCATTAATATAAGGTAAAATGCTGTTATAATTGTTCATGGTCTAAAATGTTTCCACTTTCATGGAATGATATGAATTAAAAGATGAACAGAAAACCTTCCTTAAGTGTAATATTTCTTTTATTACAGGAACGAAGCAACTTAAACATATCTTGTTAAAAGATGTGGACACTATTTTTGAGTGTAAATTGTGCCGGAGTCTCTTCAGAGGATTACCAAATTTAATTACTCATAAAAAGTTTTATTGTCCTCCCAGTCTTCAGATGGATGATAGTAAGTCTTATTAATTGAAATATTTAATAAAGCTATGTGAAGTAAAAAAACCATTTACACAAACACATCTGAAACAAAAATGCAAAAAAAAGAGGTGGAATTAAATTCCTGTAGTAACATATGTAGATCACTTTTATATTATTGAAGAAGCTACAGCACTGGCTTTATATGAATTAACAACCGAGACCCATGTCAATATTATAATTATATAGCTAGTTTATACATCTAGCCTTTTAATTAAGTGTCACTCTTAACGCTTTCTACTCCTTCTTCCCCTTTTTTTCTCCCATCTGTCCTTTACTGTGAAAGATACCAAAAGTATGTCAGAGGACTGGAAAACCATTCTCACAGAAAATAGTGGCTCTAACAGGGTATTTCAATTTTAGACCCTCATAGCTCTGATGGACTTCAGCTGATCCTGTGAAGTGACCTGGGTCAATACTCTTAATATTTTCATACTCTGAGGCAACCCTTATAGTGCTTGTGTCATGGATGCAATCTTTTGGTCTTAGTATGAAACACAGAGTAAAAGTTTACCCTTCTCTTTACAGATCTTGAATACAGCTGTCTCTTTTCCCCTGCTTCACTTCACCTTATGCTGCTTTAACATTCTATATGATCATACCTAGCCCAATATCTTTGTTGTAGAAAATAAACTTCGTTATTAAAAGAAGGAACTTAAATTATGAGGAAAAAAATCAAGAACTATGTTTTTATGGAAAAATAAGTTTATTAAAGTCTCATTCCACTGATGACTTTTGGTTGATCGGAGTGAAGTTGATTATTTTGGAAATGTGTCAGCATTCAAAAATGTTTCATAAAGCTTTCTAATTATCTTGATCTCTTGACTAGATCAGCATAGGTGCAATGAGGATTTTTCTTTCCTGATTAATGCCTTCTTGCCTAAATATTTCAAAAATTTGGAACAGAGATATACTTTGATGATTCTTTTTGCACATGATGTCAGCTAGGAGGTGAAAAGGCTGGTACTGTCACTGGCCAAGCAAGCTCATTTAAGCTTGCTTGGCCGATTAGAGAGTCACAGAGTTTCTCTGTGAAAAGGGGTGACTTGTAGGTTCAAAGCAAAGTTAGAAGTGCATCTGGCTAGATGCAATAGATTCTAAGCAAAATAAGATTATCCTGAGGAAAGACTTCATGTCCAGCTCCTGACATTCTAGCCTTCATTTAACTTTCTGGTTAACTTTCATACGTTATATGAAATAACATAGAGGTAACATACAAATAAAATAACTTCCACTGTTCACTGAGAGGTGAAAATAAAGGGAATAATACTACACACTCTGAATAAAACTGTATAAATGTTTGTGCTTTATATAAAATTGAGAATAGTTATTGAACGAAGTGGGAGGTTTTTTTCAATAAATAAAAGGTAGTGAACAAGAGGCAGGAATAAAAGTTCAGCACCCCATGGTGAAAAATTTGAAAGACTCTTCCCTGGTAACTTTTTTGACATGCACTCAGTTAGTATAGTCACCAAGTAGTCTTAAAAGGTCCTATAAAATAGGAAAGACTTTTTGGTCTTGATAAAAACTATACATATAAGCCCATTTGAAACTGACTGCAAAAGTGGTTAAAAATTCAGTGTTTAAAAATGAGTTTGGAGCAACAAAACAGTGTGTTTCTTGTACTGACACTTTTCATATATTGCTTGGTGTGTGGAAGGAATAACTGACTAAGTGTGGGTTACCAGGACTCACATCTTTAAAATTATTCACAATAATTTGAACTGTGTCATCTCAGTGACTCACCTTTTTGCCATAGGACCCTGGTTGCTTAGTTGTGCCAGAGCAGATGCTTCCAGCACTGCACTGGGAGCTAGAGCACTGAACTAATTTATCATTTAAAAAGAGAGTATTACTGAGGTCTGTAAAATATTATCTGCTTATATCTTCATGTAATGCTCAGGTTACACAGATGTTTCATTCTTTGGTAAGGATTATTCAGAATTCACAGAGAAGAGCTTATTTCCAGAATTAGGTTCCTTTATTGAGAGTGCCTGTATCCCACAGTAGGAAAATCGGTTTCTAATGATACTTCAGGCTTAGTTGCACACCTGCAGAACAAGCTCAGTAGAATGATGTTATTTTTGAAATTGATACAGTTTTTTTAAAGACCAGCTTAATTCAAGTCATACAAATTTTTAGTTCAGGTGGCTTTCATATTAGCACACCAGGAGGATTATTTCCGATGCTGGCTTTTACTAAAAAGGCAACTTGTAATGATTACTCAAAGCCTTTAAGTATGAGTGTTCAGAGAGCAAAAATACAGGATTTGTGGAAATTTGGAGTCTGAATTCATGTAGTGGTTAAAAGCTACTTTGAAATTTAAATAATTGGAAATTACCAAATCATTAAAACATACCTTTTCCTCTTTTCACAGATCTCCCAGATACAAAAGATAAGCAAAGTCAAGCCATAAATGACCTTCTTGAAGCAATCTATCCAAGGGTAGATAAGCAAGAATATATAATTACGTTGGAACCTATAGAAACTAATCAAAATGCTGTATTTCAATATGTGTCAAAGACTGTCAGCTCAGATGAGAACACAGAAAGTAGTCATACCCCTGATCAAGCTCCAGTACAGATACAGGAACCCAGCACTGAGCAACCCAAGATTGTTTCAGCTCCAGCCCCAGTCCCAGCTGGGGAGACTGTAGAATTACCTCCTGCTGATCCTGTTACAAACAAGGTGATGCCTACTCCTGAAGAACAGCCACCAGCAGTAAATCCTGACTTGGACTCT
Source organism: Dasyornis broadbenti (assembly GCA_013397935.1). NCBI lineage: Eukaryota > Metazoa > Chordata > Aves > Passeriformes > Dasyornithidae > Dasyornis > Dasyornis broadbenti. The sequence goes on along the minus strand of VZRN01004072.1, from coordinate 3,415,375 downwards.
GTGGATAATTCTGATTATGGCCACCAGTTGATTTGTTGCCTTTGTAGGAAGGAATTTCATTCAAGACGCAGTGTACGCCGGCACATTCGAAAAGTACACAAAAAAAAGATGGAAGAGCTAAAGAAGTACATAGAAACAAAAAAGAAACCAAACCAGTGCTCCTCAAAAGGGCGAAATAAGAACGTTCTTGTAGCGCTAGGTAGAAGTTGTCCTGTGTGTTATAAATCATTTGCTACAAAAGCCAACGTAAGGAGGCATTTTGATGAAGTTCATAGAGGATTAAGAAGGGATTCCATTACTCCTGATATAGCTACAAAGCCTGGGCAACCTTTGTTCTTGGATACAGTTTCTGCTAAAAAATCTTTTAAGACCAGAAAACAAAAGTCGTCTTCAAAGGCTGAATACAATTTAAGTGCATGCAAATGCCTTCTTTGCAAGAGAAAATACAGTTCACAAATAATGCTGAAAAGGCATATGCAAATTGTTCACAAGATAACTCTTTCTGGAAAGAACTCTAAAAGAGAGAAAGGACCCAACAATACTGCCAATGGCACAGAAATAAAAGTTGAATCAGCAGATTCTGTAGAACCTTCACCCCCTTCCATGGTGCTTTCTCCACAGAATGAATTAAAAGGAGCAAATCATTCAAATGAGAAAAAGAACACACCGTCAGCACAGAAAAATAAAGTTAAACAGGACCCTGAAAACCCTAAATCAACTTCTAAATCAACCACTAAATCAACCTGCAAATCAACCACTAAATCAACCCCTAAATCAACCAATGCATCTGCTGCAGGTGGCCAGCAAAAAACCAGGAAGCCAAAACTTTCAGCTGGCTTTGACTTCAAGCAGCTTTACTGTAAACTCTGTAAACGCCAATTTACTTCTAAACAGAATTTAACAAAACACATTGAATTACACACAGATGGAAATAACATTTATGTTAAATACTACAGGTGTCCACTCTGCTCTTACGAAACACGTCGCAAGCGTGATGTGATAAGACACATAACTGTGGTTCATAAAAAGTCACCACGCTACCTTGGGAAAATAACTGCAAGTTTAGAAATAAGAGCAATAAAGAAGCCAATTGATCTTGTTCTAAATAAGGTGACAAAAAGAGGCTCTCAGAGGGATGAAACAAAACAGATAGGTTCAAAACAGGATGTCACCTCTAATTCTCCCAATAAAAAGTATGAAGGAGCTGATGTTGGCATTGAAGTAAAAGTAACAAAAAACTTTTCTCTGCACCGATGCAATAAATGTGGGAAAGCATTTGCCAGAAAAGCTTTTCTAGAACATCATAAGAAAACCCACAAAGCAAACGTATCTCATTCACCTGAAGAAAGTAAAACCAAAGGCAGAAGTACAAGATCTAAAGCTGTTGTCTGGTGAGGAAAAAGAAAAAGTGTTTTGTCTTTGTTTTTCCTTTTTTTCTTCTTTTTTTTTTTTTTTAGCCCCCAACAATACCACTGCATTTCTTTTGCTGTTGTTGATTCATTGCTGAAAACATATTTTCCCATAAATTTTATATTTTAGTGGCTGAAATGTGAAAGTAGATGTCAAATTTGTTCCTTAAATTTTGTTTTCAGCATTTTGAAAGAGTTAAAATCTAAATTTGTCATTGTAGGAAGATGGAATGTAGATTAAACTGTACTAAGTCAACTCTTTAAACTGTCTTAAGGCATTTTAATACACATACATTTTTTAAATAGTAATTTTTTAAAATTAACAATAATTTTGTTTGGTTTAAATAACTTAACTCATTTAATTAACTTTGCTGTGACCACTTGAAGAAGTACTAAAAGTACTAAAGTAAAAAGTGATAACAGAAAAATCTTTATGAACTTACTGGAATTAGCATTTATGAATTTAAAGTTCTATTTTAATGTGTATTGCAACACACTGTCAACAAAAGTGCATATAACAGGTTTTTTAATGTAATTTGGTTGCTTAGTTGCTTTGATTTAAAATCATTATGAATTAGGTGCCTGCAAACACTTTTGAAATCATCAAATTTAGAATTTCATTCTTCTAATGCTTATTTATACAAGCTTGGGTTTGGAGACTTGTCATTTTTTTTTTAAATGTTCAAATCTTATCAAACTTTTTGTTATAAGCATCAATATGTATTGAAGTCTGGCCAAGAATTTTCTAAACTTTGGCTTATGTGGTACTCTGCGAATTTTTTACAGTTGGAGGGGTTGTATTTGTAGTTACGCAGTTTTCCATAGCCTTCGTGTTAAAGGCGGCCTATTTTTAGGGGACCTTTTGAAAAAGAAAATATTTGTATGTAGTCAGTTTTTACTTCAGAATGACCAATTGATGCCAGAAGGTTGGGGATTGTACGAAAATATTATAATAAAGAGAGATTGTAGTGATACTTGTAGGGGATTTTAACATCCTTATTCAGAACCATCATTCTAGCATATTTGGTAAAAAAGAAACTAAGTATATGTGCCTTGTTCTATTTTGCGACTCTGAAATGCTATTTTCCAGGAGGGGATTTGATTTGAGTTCAGCTTTCATAGTGAATAACCACCCAGTTATGTTAAATTGTGATATGGTGCTTTTGTGACTTTCTAACAAATCCCGGCCAAGTTAGACAAAACTTCAAAAATGAATTGAGTTGAACCCTGAATTATGCTGAATTTTAGATGGGGAGTGACTTCTGCATTTTGAAGAATTAAAAATTTAGCCTTATACATTATTTATGTTGTGCAGTTTAAAACAGAATTATGTGGATAAACTCAAAGTATTAATTTATTCCCATTTCTCTTCAGATAGGTTCAAGTGATGTTCGGAAAGTGTGAAGTTCATTTGAATGAAAAAGACTTTAGTTTGTTGTTGGAACTGCTAATTCTTGATAATGGTACTATAAGGAGGAAATACTTTCCTAAGGTGTTTTTTTCTTACTATATTAATAACCATTCTGACTACTTGTGGGTCAGTGCCACTTCCCAAAACACTGAAGTAGTTGAAATGAAATGCACATGCTTCTAAATTAGCAGTTACCTCTATGCAGTTGTAGTTTGACACAGTATAGAACAAACTTTCTGAAATTAAAAAAGAGTACACCAGAGACAAGTTAATGAACAGCAACTTTGGAAGAAGGTTCTTTTTCCTCATTTAGGAAATCATCTTCAGAAAGCTCATCGTGCATACTGGTCCTCCCTGGTAGTGCTAATTGATGGACAGCTCAAACTTTGATGTGATATCCTACTTTCGTAAATGTTGTGTTATATACTGTTTTAAATTTATTATAAATGAATGTATAAGATCAAACAATGTAGTGTTTATTGGCTGAATTCCACTAATTTTTAGTATTTGCCATAAATTTAGTTTGTTCATATAGACTAATTTCCCAGTTCTGGGACATTCTGAACTTCACTGTGCTGAAGTTGCTTCAAAGACCTCCATTTTGTTTCCATATGTGGTTAATAGGAAAACTTTGCAAACATCTAGGAAGTTTACAAGAATATCCACATTCCTCTATTCTTTAATTTTTTTTTAAAAAATTATACACAAGCACTTTAATGATAGTTGCAGTTTATTTTTTCAGTTTATTTTTGAAAGATCAACACACTAATGTTAATATGAAGGTAGTGAATATTTGCTGTTGTATTATAGACAATCTGTGCAAAACCACTTATAAGGTTAGCTTATTTCATTAAATGTTAATTAAAAGGGAGGACAGTTTGGGAGAAACTCAAAATATATTTTCTCTCAAAATCATAAAAGACCACTATGGGTAGCACTTGACTTTGTATAATTGGAAAATGTTTTAGATACAATTTTTTAACCTTTTAATCAAGATTGTAGTAAAACAGTTGCATGCCTACCTTTATAAAGTTCTTGGCAGGTTTCATGCATCCGTGGGTTTTGTTTTGGGTTTTTTTGTTGGTTTTGTTTGTTTGTTTCTTTATTTTTTACCTTTTAGAAAATGTTTTGTTTAGTGATTTGTGTCAAATTGCTACAATTTGAAAGGTATTGTACATCAGAAGAAATACCATGTTTTTTATATTGGTTCACTCCCTTACTTAGGGAGGTGCCTCGTGTTCATATATACATTTTGTATAAAATATATCTAAATGTTGATCACAAGATCAGGAGTAAAAATGCTTTTATGGATAGAGAACTATTTGGCCCTGTTAGTGCATTGCACTAAAAATACTGTGAATGGGAACTAAGATTGTAGCTTTGCTCAAAATGTTCTATATTGAATGTACATGCTTTTGTTTGGATAATGTACTGTATTTGATGGAAAATAAAGCAGACTGGAAATGATTTTTAAGTGGGCATAAACAAAAAGATGTTGTGTTTGTAAATTTGGGATATCTGTCACTCCACAGTTGGAAATTACATTGTTTGCATTTTGTAAAGTTTTATTTGTTGATCATTGAAGCTAGTTGTTTGTAATATTCTGTTGTAATAAATTTTTTTTTTTTAATTAAAAATTTGGCACTTGTGGAGTGAAAACTTCACACTGGTGGTCAACACTTGCTATATTTTTAGAAAACTGTTGATACTGGCCTTTTGTTCCTTGTAGAAGAATCTCTTCCTTAACTGAGGAACTCTTCTTGTTGTTACCCTTTTAGAACAAAATATTGAAGAAGATAGGCTATGCTGGGATTTTTTTTTACAAGAAAATAGCATTACCTAATTTTCCATTGGAAATAACACTGTTGGCTGCTGAAGGTTCCTTATGTTCATGGTTGGATATAAAAAAGAACTGCCATAACCATTGTCTATTCTTTTGTAAAAGAAGACATTAGGCTATTAATGTAAGTACATTTTAAGTCATGTTCCTGAGTGCCTGTAGATAAAGAATGGGAAATTGAAATGCAAGCATAGGCATAGAATAACTGTTCATTTCTCAGTTTATCTTTGTGGTTTCTGCTGTCTCTTCTGGGTAAGTGTGTAGTCTGCATCTTGAAATATGTGAAGATGAAGTTGCTCTTATTTCAGAGGTATGCTTTCTGCTTGCCAGCACACTGGATATGAGTTTTTAATTAAGATCCAGTCTTGCATCATTGATGGGGCTCATTGGTTTGGCTCGTTTCACTGAGAGTAGCCAAAGACAAATGTAGTCTCTTTAGTGGACCTTCAGAATTAATGTTGAGTCTTGTTAGAAGAGTTTTTTATTTAGAATGAATGTGATACTTTAGAGAAAACTTTTGGTGTGTCTAAACATTCTGTACGCAAGTCTGTCGTTTTTAAGATGATACATATCTTCTAATGCTGAAGCTTGGGGGCTAGCTTTCAGGGGCATGAACTCATACTTTACCAACAAGGAAATGTCACTGATACTAGTGGCACCAGGCTTGCTGAAGTCTAATATGCTGGCATGTACCTCAGAATCATCTTTTCTTTAATTGTCTCTCAGCTGAGGGTATCTAGTCTTCCTGGTTGTATTTTATTTTTTTTGGAGTGCTTTCTGGTTTTATGTTTTACTTGTCTTTCCTGTCTGAAATGTTAGATTCCAGGGCTTGAAGTCCTTGTAGTGCTTGGTCTCCTCAGTGTTACAGGAAAATAAAGAAATCTAGCTTAGATAATTGATGTTAATTAGTGCAATTTGGTTTTGGTTAGATTGTCTCAGGGTGAACTTAAATCTACTTTGTGAAGGATTTGTGTGACTGGTCAGGTGCTTGAAGTACTTTGAAAATGAGGTCAATTTTGAGTGGTGGCTGAAAGAACTGTGGGTAGGTATTTCATGTATTTTCCTTTTGCTGAATAGTGAAATACAACAGTTGGTTAACCTCAAAAATAGACCAATGTGTTGTTTGGAGGATGAGGAGTAGAGGAGAATGGGCCATCAATGATTTTATTGATAGGGAAGCAGGTGTTTGTACTAATGAGAGGACTTGCAAGAGGGACTGCTGCCTGGGTATAAAGGTGCTCTGCTCATCTTGAAAAGGACATCAGAGGGGAAGTGAATGATGTGGAATACGCTTTCATTCCCTTTTTTAGGGAGCTTACTTCATGGTATCCATGAGTTACAGTCTTAAAGTAGTAATTTCATAGACACGAAGTGGAATGTAATTTGTAAAGTTATGGTTGTTTGGGTTCATTCATCCATTTTTATATTGTCAAGATACTGGTAATCTTAATAGAAGTGTTGTATACGTAATGTCTCAATGAGGAAACAGTATCTTTGACTTTGGAAGATATCGTGGGAAATGAAGGTCACCTGAGCCTTTGATAGCATATAGACCAAATTTTTCTGCAAAACATGAAATAAACAGTATTTCACTGTATTGCCAAGAACAGTACTGTCATGGTTGTTTCAAAGTCTGGAGGGGTGAGGAGAATGTGCTTTTTCATCTTGCACTAATGGTACTCTTCAGAAGTAGATTTTTTGGTGGTTTTGCCTCAGTTATAGGTAGAATTGCGGTTCCGTGTCAGTAATCCACTGCACTAAATTTGTTAGTATCTGATAATACTGGTGGGTTTTTTTTTTTGTTTTGATGCTTTCCTGCTGTGTCAGTCTGAGGCAACCCAGATGTACCTGGTCTGTCTTCTCAGCATAAGCCTTTCAAGTGCTGGCTGGTACAGCTCTCTTGGCTGAGCTGGATTTGTTCTTTCACATTACTTATGTGCTTTGAGCCTGGGAGTCAGCTCCTTTATTAGGGGCTAAACAGTCTGCTGTGATGATCTACAGCTGTTGATGTTTTCTGAAAGAGTTCAGTGGGCTCAGTGGCAGAGCAGAGACCAAAATGCACAGTCCGGGGTTTGCAGCAGATCTTACGTGTACATGTGCGTACATTTTTTTCACTCTGTTGCTCAGATGTTTTCTTCAGGATGTGGTTTTACAGTTCTCAGCTTGTGACTTTCTGCAGCAAACAAAGGGATAGTGTGAAGTCAGTCTTTTGTGGCAAGGCAAGTGGGGTGAATCTTAGACTGAAATAGATGTGTAAATCGTAGTCAGTTTCCTTCATAACATACATCTAAATTTTAACTGCTACTCCGCCTTTGAAGAAAAATCTACCTAAGTATGAACAAGCCTAGAATGGACACTTGTCTATCCTTTAAATGTGTAAAGCTGCATTTTCCGTCAAAAATACATTCATGATAGTGGCAGATAATGAGGTCAGCAATTTGTCTCAGATATAAAAGTGCTAATGGTTTTCCAAATTCACTGAGATATTTCTCTTTATGGTGTCAAACTGATGGTAGATTAGGTGGTGGCTGGGTTCACAAGGCTTGGGGTCAGGTGTCTGTGCTATTTCAGAGTACTTGTTCCCATTAGTATAAATGAGGAAAACAAGGTGCATGACTTTGTGAACCTTGCTCAGAACTGAACAGATTGTAAGTGACTTTGGTCTTTTTTATTAAATCTCTGTACTTAAATATTGCCATTTGCTTCCTTAAGGAACACTTGCATATGGTAGACTGCTCTGTGCTACGTCATAATTTTTTCTGTGTGTGGGATATGGCAATGGATGAGGATATAAGAGTTGGCGTATGAGTCAGGATGATGTTGGTATGTGAACATGGAATTAATTGTGCATGTGTAGCACATCAGTGTAGAAAAGAAAGTTGGGGGTGTTGATGGACTATGGGGAGAATTTAGATAGCAAGACTGAGATATATACACCCATCTTTAAATGATGCGGTTGACCAGAGCCTTGAGGTGAAGCTGTCCCACATTTTCTTTCAAATAACTACAACAGCAGCCATCCCATATGTGAAAGACGGATCTTGTACTGTTAGAACAAAATATTAAAATAGAGGAATAATACCTTGTATTGGAACAGAATCAGCCACTTAAAATTTAAAAAACTGATCTCTTTCTACCTTTTTTGTATGTGAGTGTCATTCTTTCTAGGATGGGCAAACTTTCAGGGTCTTTCTGGTTTCAACCAACTCTATGCTGTCTCTTGAGATTGTCAAGGACTCTTCCACTATGACTGCAGATTTTCATTTTGCTGCCAGTTTCTTGCTTCTCTTAGAAGCCCATTAAGTGTTATCACAGGCTCCCTTCTTCCCATGTTTACCCAACAGCCTGGAGGCATCTCGTGGCTTATGTCCAGTTATCCTGAGGGAAAGGACAGGGGAAATGTCCTCTTCCTTGCATCTACTTGCTGAGGGCAGTGGCAGCAGTTGTCTCATGGTGAGCCGGTGTCTGGTTTGTTGGTTTGTTTTTTTTTTTAATGTAGCCTCTACATTCCGTGTCCTTACTGCTTGGGGATGGAGCTATTGTAGAGAGCCATTTGGAGACAAAATGGGAAACTGCCTGTCCAGGGGCACTTTTGGTGATAAGCACTGACTACCCTCTTCTCTCCTCTTGGTGTCGGAAGTTGGAGTCACTTCTCATAAAGCTATGACACCTGTAAACACGCTTCTGAGGTGAGTTCTGAGGGAACTGCCTTGCCCCATGTGATATTGTTGCCAAGACAATAGTGTAGGAATGTAACACGTTCTTCCTGTGGTCCATGACTGGGGACATCTTGGGAACAGGTTTGGCATTTTTGTTTGTTTTTTGTTTTGTTATGGTGTTTTGGGTTTTTTTGAGGGTTTGTTTTTGTGTTTGGTTTAGGTGTAGTTTGGTGGTGATGGTGTAGTTTTGGGTGGGTTTTTTTCCTTACAAAATGTTAGTTGGATGTTTTTTTCCTTAATGAAAAGGTTAACTCTCTTTACCCTTGATGAAGTACCTGGGTCCTGTTAAGGTGATTGATCTATTTTAAGTGTACTGTGTTGATGATTTCAGAACACTGGATGCCTTGGGTAGATACACAAACATCTTGCAAAGAGTTTTGACTGCAGTGTCATTACTAAAAACTGAAGCCAATTGTTTGATATTGCAGTTTCATATAAGTGAATTGCTTGCAGCTGGAAACATGCTTGAAACTGCTAACAAATTAGGCATTGTAAAAATGGTCTTTGACACTGAAGAGATTGAAGGGACTGTTTAGAGTCAATAATGTCCTGAAGCTCAAGTTGGAATCAGTTCAATTTGTGCAAGTCATTGTTTTTGCAGTATAACAACATGCAAACATAAATTCATCTGGCATTTGCTATTCTGAGTTACAGTTTAATTATCATTATTTCATGGTTTTAACTTCAGAAATTTGTTTTTCTGCTGTATAAGGTGATACTGGAGATATTCCACTTTGAAGAGTTATTTTCAAGTTTTTGTTTTCAGTAAGCTGGCTTCCAGTTTACAGTTACCATATGTGGGTGCAGTGATACGGTATTTGTTTTTCTTGTTTTATCTCTCTGTAAGTGCTAAAGCAAGTAACTGATTGCAGCAGTGCAGAGTCAGGTATTTGGTTATGTTTTGAGTGAGACTTTCAGAAAGAAATTTCATCTTGGAGAAATGTACAGAGAAGCATAGAGAAATGTTTTTGAAACTCGGAGTGCCTGCACAGCTGTGGACTGTCCCATGGTGGTTGGAAATGGCCAGCAAACTATTAGCATTCTTGGCTTCAAAACAAGGCTGGTAACAAACTAAGCTACTTCAACATTTTGAAATGCAGAAAAAAACATTTTTGTGTCTTGGAGCTAATTTTTCTCATCTCAGTAGATTGTTTGCCTGCAACAGTGTAATGCAGGACAATATAATCCAAAAGTAGTAGAATTCCTAATATATTTTTAAACGATTTTTGAGGGGCAAGGCTTAATACATTAGTAAGGAACTGTTGAAGGAGAAAAGGATAAAACTATGTAGCTTTGATAGCTGCATTAGCACAGCTACAATACCATTCTCTTATTCTTTCATAAAAAGTCTCTTCCCTTGTGGAAGATGCTTGCTGTCATTTTTATGTTTCCATTACTCACCTGTGTAGTTCCCAGTTCAATTTTTAATGTTTTACTGTGTGGCTGTGGTTGAGTTATACTGGTTTATTATCAATGTGCTTATTATTTTAGCTTTAAACACCTAATTTTTGAAGTAGAATATTTTGTTTGTTTCTGCTCTGCAAGCTGCTTTAAAAACGCTTGGCATTTGATCGTGTTTGGTCAGTGACTTTGTTTTTCTGGTTTTTTTTTGTTTTTTTTTCTGGAAGGTGAGGTGATCCAAACACCACTGATTTAGGAGTTCAGAATTTGGTTATGGAGTCTTCTAGAGGATGATTTTAAAAAAGACAAGGCAGAGCAGGAAGAGATCCAGGCAGGAACAATGTGGATCCTCTTATATTTATATCTTTAAAAATAGATTAGAGAAACAGTTGCCAGAAGTAATATTTCTTTCCCTGCACTAGGCACCTGATAAATGGCTTGAGAACTTCAGGCCCTGTCCAGCCCTATTTTCTCACTATTTCTGTGTGCGTGAATTAGAAGTGAAGTGTTTGTTTTTCTCTAGTATTGGCTTTTTTTTTTTTTCCTTTTTTTCATTTGAAGTTTGGTCTCCTTGGATTATTTTCTCCTTAGTTGTTAAATTGTTGTTTGGGGGGGTTGAATAGTAACATGTAAGTAAATTCAAATCATTACAAAATCCTGGTTTCTCTGCTCCAAAGGGGCTTGCTGCCTTTGAAGCTACACTTTCTAACTTTGGAGCAAAAATAAATGAATCAATAAGTAAAATTAGTCAAAGTGACAAGGTAACTATGGCAAGACTCATGAAAGCACTTGAGGCTGGTGTATTTGTTTGAATTGTCTTATACTAAGTGCATGTGAGAGGAACAAGGTATTTCCTACAGCATTCACTGCTTTAAAAACAATTTTGTCTTTGCCTTAGTATAAAGAGTGAAATGCTTTGGACAGGTGTTTTGTGTGTGGACAGGAAGGGCAGTAGGGCTATGGTTATAATTAGGCTGTGACTGTACACTGCAATAATGCCACGTCCTCTTCCCTGAACCAGGGAGACTTTGGAAGAGGAGCCAGAAGACCCTGAACCCCGAAAAAGGTCTCGCTTTTGGAGTGGTGGATGCAAGCAGAGCAGCAGCAGATCTTGCTGTGGGGGCAGCTCAGGGTCGGTGAGGAATAAGGTTTTTCAGATCTGCCCTGGCTTTTGAGGAGGGACCCCGAATATCAGTGGGGAGTCAGTGCCAAGGAAATCCAACAATGCTTGGAGCACACCTTAGTCCTTTTCTGGCATGGAAAGGGTGAGGTGGGCAGTCACCCTGCTCCACCTGAGCTTCTGCTGCTCATCCTTTCAGAGCAGCGAATGCAAATCAGTGATTTCGGTTTGTTTGGTAACTGTTTTCAAGAAAGGCCTTTCTGACGTTCCCTTTGCCAGTGGCCGGCCCTGAGCGGCACGGCTGCCACGAGATGGCAGCAGGCAGCCTGCGAGCGGCACTGACCTGCCAGGCACTGCCACATGGCAAACCCGCCAGGAGCTCTGCTACAGCCCCTTTCTGTGAACACATCCAGAGAAAAAGAGGTAGATATTCAAAACGCAGAGACAAGTTACTGTGGAGAGGTTTGCCTTAGTCTTTGGCACAGGAATGAGTCATTAATGTGATTTCTGTAAGCAGATTGTAGGACGTGACATTTGAAATTCTTCAGTGATGTTTGTAAGGATGAAGACTTAAGGTTTGCTTGATTGCCCTTGCTCTTTGTGCCCAAGGCTGTGGATTAGCTGGGGACAATGCATTGTAGCAGGGTTAGGTGTCATCTGCCAAGATGCTCTCTTAAAATTAGGGCATCAAAAACCTGTGCAACTCAATAGCACTTAAGCTCCTGTTTTTGTTTTTTAGTCCCTTACTGAATATCAGGAGAGGAATTGTACTATTAAAATGTCTTTTACCTCCTCTAAGCTTGATTTAACTTCCCTTTATATTTAAAAAGCAAAATGGTGAGCACAAAATTACCTCCACCTTTTAAAGTGCAGAAACTTTATCTTGGGGATGGTGGAAGACATATTGTAAATGGAAATTTCTGCATTATTCTGTTATTTTGCATCTGTAAACATGTTGTTTTCAGACCTTGAATCCTATACTATTCCCAGACTTATCATTTGGAAAGGAGAAACATGGGTCATGTTTACAGATAGATACCATCTCTTTTATACTTTTGGTGAAGACAATCACCTCATTTCAAGTTAACAAAGCATCTGCCAAAAGAAAAAGAGTAATATTAATTAAAAACCAGTTATTGTGTTTTCCAAATGAGCATTTGTGTGGTTTTGGTGTATTATTTTGTCTTGAGGTGATTGTTGCCATTGTTGTTTGTTTGTTTGTTTTTTCTTCTTCAAAATGGAAAATATCTCAATATCTCATATTGTGAACAGTAACTGCAGGGAATACAATACTATGTTGGTAAGCTGTAATGAGGCATATACAGGCCACTATACAGTGTAGTGACTGTTCTGTGTCTGGGATGATGGATAAAACCAGTAGTACGACATCAGAGCCCCTCATTTTCACAGTTTCTGTATGATGTTTATGTATACTAATTAAAACATATAGAGTGAGCTTGGTTGTTCTGTTTGTACACAGTCAAATCAGACCTCTTCAGGACACACAAGATTTAATGTGTGGGTGCCAATCAGTTGTGTGTGGACCCATTTGTATGTGCAAGCATTCTGTAGCCCTTGGTGTCAGATTTATTGGATCCACACAGTGCACACTTTTAATATTTATGTGAAATGGTGGGTTTGCTGCAAATGAGCTCTCTGCAGTGGTTTTAGCTGAAATTCTGAACATCCAGAAGTCTTGAATGCCTAAATTGCACCCCAAAACTCAGCACTGTATTGGTACTGTGAGAGTGCGTAGAGTCAGCGAGGAGGCTGCCTAGCTCACTGGTGTCGTGATCACCTGAGCTCCCAGCTTCTCCTGTGCTGCTTCCTGGGGTGTTCCTGCTGCACCCCAGCTCTTCACTGCCTGCTGCACCTGCAACTGCATTTGCTATTGCCAGGAATGCCTTCCCTCCTTTGGCCTTTCATTGACATCTGCTTGCAGACAGCCCCTTTCAACCAGGTCACACTTGTTGCTCTTTATATGCTTGGAGATACGCAAGTGGCTCAAGCTTCAGCTCTGTAGAGTAAAGGGTATACTCCAGGCTGTGAAGAACTTTAGCTGGAGGATCATTCCATCCTCATATCCATCCCCACTTTGTCCCTGTACAGCTGTTGCAATTACAGTATATGCCTAGCAAACAGATGTCTCTTAGCAGACATCTGACAGCATAGGAAAGTGTTTGAGATGCATCAATGCTAGAATAGATTATTGTTTTCCTACTGCAGTCTATGTATTCTTAAGGTGAGTGAAATGCTACCAGTACTACCATGAACTTTTAGTCCTTTCTGTTCACTTGGGATTTGCAGATTTTTCTGTTTTAGCTGAAAACAGCAGTTGAATAGTTTCTTAGAGATGAGTGGTGCCTTGCAATTTTTAGCAAAGACAACACACTATTCCATTAAATTCTGTTTTGTTTCGAGAGAGAAGAGAATTGATATGAGAATAGGCTCTTCTTTTAGGGCTATTGTTGTGATTCTGGTAATATCAGTGGTAATATCAGTGATGGCCAGATAGAATCATTAGGGAGAAGTTGTTTTTCTAGCAATTTTTATCTGCAGGGGAAATAAATTAACAGGATGCTGCACCTACCAGATTCACTGTCATGGTTTCATTGTCGGCTGATCCACTGGACCAGTCACTATCCTTAAGGAACTCTTAGCTTGTGATGATCCCTGAGAAGCTCTGTGGTATCAGCTTTCCCTCCAGTCACTGAGAGCATGTGAGCTATGGTGAGGTGTGCAACAGCATCTGTTTTTGGATGTGGTCTCTCTTGGAACTCCAGGCAGGTAAATCCGTTCAAGGTGTTGTAGGAGCCATGGGACATGCTCATTGGTGTGGTTCACATTGCATCTTTCCATCAAAATGGACTTTTAGGTAGATCTAATATGTAATAGCAGTGCTCATGAGAGGACCTTTGACAACTCTAGGGAGTACATGTCAAAGGACTTGGGACCTCCTGACACTCACTGACCTTCAAATGAGTTCATACCTCCCTTTTTGACTCTTCTCAATCCTGTAATACCCACTGCAAGGGAAGACTTCAGATACATGCCAACTTTTGTGTTGACAGAAGTAAGCCAGTTAAGATTTATTGCAATTTTGTCATAGAGCAAAAGGCCTGGTTGTATGAGTAAGTTGAGACTTCCACCCGCATCAGATTGTGCTGGGAAATAGCTTGGTAGTTCCACTCAGTCAGGATTGTGAGTGACTTTTATGGATTTTAAATAATGTTCCAGTGCTAGAAATCTGTATGAGGAGATCATATGTTAAAAACCCAGTGTCACCCTAAGATAGCAGAGTCAAAGAGGATGATAATTTTGGCAGAGTTGTCCTGTAGTGTTTTTTTCAGAAAGATACCAAACAGCTTCTCCCTGTGAGACATAACACTTCTTGTGAAGACTAATAGAGGGATAAATACGTGGCTAGAGATGTCAAGAATAAAGTTAGTGCCTTTTACATACTGCTTCTGCTATCATGGTAATAATGTAAGGGTTTTAATTCAACTTAGATTTAAACCTTTCCTTGATTTTGAACCTTTCCTTTTGAGTTTAGTATTCACTTTTGTCTTCATACATGTGTAATTCAGATTTATGAGGGTGGAAAGGACCATTATGCTTGGGTAATCTGACCTGAACAGAGTCCATAGACTTTTGCCTAAACTTGTGCTGCATTACAGTTATCCCCTCTGGCTGACTTCCAACAGGTTACTGAGAAAGATCTCCAGTCGTGATTTTAATATTAACCTTCTGTTACTCATTCTCTCCTCCTCCCCCCCCATCTTTTGTTATATCCTCTGTTACCTGTCTCCTGCCCCTTTTGGCAATTTCTATCATGCTTCATGCAGATGGAGCCCCTTTAATCTTTAGTTAATTGCTTTCCTGTTATTCTGATAAAGCCTGAAGACTCCTTTTTCGGTAAGGAAAAAGGATTTTGTGTTAATTAGCCTCTGTGCATATGGTTAGAGAAAAAATACTAATGTTTTTGTGTGGTGGGACAGTAGGAGTCTGGAATCTAATCTGTGCTGTATGTCAAAGATTCACAAAGCTGTTATATACCATAATTAATTTCGACTTTTGTTTTTCATAGCAGGAGCTATGCTTTCATTATAACCTGAGAAAAGAGATCTGGTCTTTTAAAATCGTGACCCAGCTTTTTTAGAAGAAACTGTTTTTTAATTTCTGATCCAGTTATCTGTTTCTTTTGATACCTATTGTCTCTGCCTGCTGAAATCATAAAAAATTTAAATACTTTAAATTATACACTTTGCTCTATGATAGCTTCACATGGAGTCTGAAATCTGCATCTTGAACATATTTAAAGTTTACTGAGCAATGATGCTTGGAAAGTATCTTGCCCAGCTGTCCCCCCACTTTTATGTTTCAATGACAAGCACATAGAATATCAGGACTCCTAAAGGTGGTCCTGAATTCCCTGTCTAGTCAAGGGGAAAAGTGGGTGGGTTTGACAGCTTTTAGAGCAATCGTCTTTGTCCTAAGTTTGGGCATTTAATTGATCCACGAAGTAGAGTCAGGTACCTTTCCAGGCAGGCAACACAGCGATGTGGTGTTGGGAGATAATTTTACCAAGTGAAAATAGATGTTTAATCAGAGAACAAGACTACTTTGTGTAATGCACAGGAGTGATTGCTGTTTGGACTTGATATTCTTTGTATGTTAGGCAAATAAGAGGCTTATGTTTTCCTTGAAATAATTGTTCAGAGTCTCAGAAAAAACCCCAAGTCTTTGATGTCATCTTTTCCCATAAGTGGAAGCTTGTAGGTATTTCACAGGCAGGCTGGGTTTTTCAAGTATGCAAAAGTTGCTTATAAATGCTAGATCCTTATTTTGTCATTTAATTTACATAACCACCATATGGCAGCAGTCCATCTACCTCATACGGGCTGTAACTAATTTTAACATTATTATTCATCTTTTTTCCAACAACAGAAGGGAAGAACTTCTGCCGTTTGGAATTGTATACATTACCTAACGTAGTAAAACGGTGTATTCTCCCTTAGATAAAATGCAGACTCATCATTGCAGAGCTGAAAACTGGAAAACAGACTACACAGAACTGTAAAACAGGACTAATTCCTGAATTGTTTCTGAGTCTTAGGGACGGTTTGTTTTGATTAAGATTTAAGATTTCTATGCTTACCCATTGGGAATGTGCTGGAGATGGTCTGTTGAGTGAAGTGGTGCAACTTGGGAATAGGTGGTTAATAATGGAGAAAAATGACTGAAAGCAGGAGAGATGTTGAACTGAATATTCAGTCTCCCTCTTGGAAAGAGCAGAAGAGAGCTGGCCAAGATCTAGATTTGCTGACTGATCTATAAGATGTAGTTTCTTAGCCAAATCATTAAGCCTTGAAAGGTAGCTATTAATCATCCATAAAGGCTGTTGTATCCTCTCTAGAGCATTGCTCAGGGAAAACAAAGACAGCCTGGGCGCATGCACAGGGTATCCGAGAGGGAAGGCAGCCACTCTGGACCTGGTACAGCCTATCTGCTGATCTGGGGAAGGCGAGAAATGGGAACACAGCAAGGCATGGTTATTTAATCTGTGAAAGTGGCCAGCTGGTCATGATGAAGAGATTGCTTTTAAGGATGCGGGAAGTTAACTCTTCTTCTGAGAATATGTAGGCAAGCTGAGAATGATGGCAGTGCAAGGAAGATGTGGAGTCTATCTTAATTCTGAGGCAGGGTCAGTTGACTTTTTTAAGGAAGGTTTGTCTGGCCTTTTCCTCAGGTAGTCCATTCCTACATTTCAGTATTCTTGCCAACAGAAAATTCTCTTGGCTTGAGGTGGAAATCTTGCTGTTAAAATCTAAGCCTGTTACTTTTTTCCTTCTCCTGGATGAATGTAAGAAACTAACTGTTCAGTCTCTTCCTGCAGCAGTATTTTATGTGCTAGAGGGCTGTTAGCATGTCATGTCTTAGTCTTATGTTCTTTGGATTCAAAAACTCACTGCTCTGTGTTTCCTCCAGGGTCATGTTTCCTGCAACTGTTCTTGCAACTCTCCTATGCATTCCTTCCAGTTGGCCCACTTGAATTTTTACGTATTTATTTTTGTATTGTGAGAACAAGGCAGTATCACTGCTGTGCCTTGTAGGGCAGAGGGTTTTTACACATTTTGCTTTCTGTATTCTGGCTCACGCATAATTCTGTTGGTACCTTAAGAAACCTGTTATAGCTTGATGTTGACTTAAGTTTGGCTTCTGTTTTATATCATTGAAGGTCATTTTCTATACAACTGATTTCTAATTGGCCATTTCCTGTTCTATATTTGTGTGGTTCATTTGCTCTTACAGTATCTTCAACTTGTCCCTCTTGGGGCACATTCTTTTCCTTTTTTTTTTTTCTCAGACATTATTTAATTTTTTGGTCCAGAGTATTTTTCCCTTTGCAATAGTTTAATTTCCTTCTAGGTTCTTGCCATCTGTAGATTTAATATGCACTCTCGGAATCATGGAGTAAATACTGGAATGTATTGCAGCCAGGACGGGACCCCTGGTGAACCCCATGTGACTCATCCTTCTGTTCTGATGCTTACTCATTTATGGCAATCCTCTGGGAAAGAGTGCAAACCTAGATTCCCAATTTGAGAATTTTTTGGCCACATGATTGTAATTTTTACATTCTCCTGGCTTTATGTATTACATTAATAACATTCTACTTAATTTTGGGAAATATATATACAGTAATGACACCTAAAAGAATGTTGAAGTTGAAAACTGTGACTTGCTGTTGCATATTGTTCAGATCTATTTTCAGAGAACATATTGGCTGATATACTGGAAGAAAAAGAAAGAAAGACTGTGATGCTCTACTCCCCCTAACTATAATGTCCTTTTTGAGGTACTGTTTATCTCAGCTGGCAGCAGGTCCTGCAAACTTAAATGAAGAGAAGATTTGTGGTTAAAGAAAAAGGCAGTTGTGACTTTTTTTTGGTATGAACTAATTTTTTTTTAATTAAAAATTGGAGCTGTACTAACAACAACAACAACAACTGTGTTTACATTACAGCATTGACTCATTCAAACTTTTGTTTTTCTTGGGGAGATCAGAGGCATTAGAAACTACTTTTTAAGAAGCGCTTCTCATTTCCAGGTGCTAAGAGTTAAGGAGTTGTTGAACATTTATGCCATCCTCTTTTTTTGTTTTTTTTAAATACAATTTTTCAAGACTACTTCTTTTGATGAGTGGTGTGTATTTTATACCATTTCCAATTGCAGTGGAACATTTTTCTCCAACCTTTTTCACGTGTCTCGGGTATTCTCACATCATCTCATGGGTGCAGTAGCTGTCTCATTGCTCTGGGACTCAGTGTCACAAAAACATGATTGGCTCAATTTAGGATGAAGGAGTTACCTGGATGATGGGAAGGAAAGACCTTCTTGTGTAGTCCCATTACCCTGTTTGTTTCTTTTGCTATCAGCAATGTCATGATTCCCAGCTTTCCTTTATCCTTCATTTCACTTTTGACTGCTCTTTGCTTTCCCTCTTCATTCTCTTTTGTTTGTTCTCTTTTGCACCTGTCTTCCCTGCAGGAGGACATTTGGTGTGTGGGGAGGTGAGGAGGCCTGTTACCAGTCAAAATATCTTGTATTTTTCCACTTCTTTCCTTCTTTCACACTTACTGCTCTACTTCTGACAGCAGTGAAGCTTCCCAGTGTGAAAGCCTCCCTCCTTGCTCCCATGGTGGGGACAGCACTAAGGGCAGTCATCTTTCCATCCCTGATGGGACTCTGCATCAGGTAGTCTTTTTTTATACTATGTTATATTCAAACTAAAGTTAGACTAAAGTTGATGGTTTATTTTTTTTTAAATTTCAGACAAGGCAAACTTTATTTGAATCAAAACTAGAAAGTTAAGCTTTTAAATTGAGCAAACTTAGAACTCTTAAGAAAGGCAAGCAGGAAATTAAAAAATCCCAACAACATCTGCTCTTTGAGGTGAATCCTTGCTTTAGCTGATTCAGTGATTTCCTGAGTTACAGCAAACTCTATCCAGTCTCTGCATGCCTGGGAAGTTCTTTGTTCTTCCCTGAGCTGGCAGGCTCCTTGGTGCTCCTTGGCATTTTCTTTCCATGCAATGATTCCATTGCTTCATCTGTTGCCTGAAGCATCCCATAATCACAATAAGCAGCTCTCCAAAGATGTTATTCCCTCCTAAGTTCTGGCTCATATTGTGTTTTCAAAAGAAAATAACAAGAATTTAGAAGCAGTAAATAGAAAATAATCTATCCCACAGCATTTGAGCGAGAGGGATTGTCTTGAGCATTGGTGAGTGTATGGGGAAAGAGTATATGAGCAGGACATGTATGGTTACAGTTCTGTTTTGTTAGAAGGAACCTCCTGATAAAACAAGATAAATGTAAAGCGGGATTCTGAATATCATTACTCATCTGGAATTTTAGAAGAGGAATTTAACAGTTAAATCAGGGTATAATTTCATTCAAGTGTCCCTAGTGACTGTGATGTTATTATTTATTTATGCCAGTGCCCACACTTAGCTGAACACTTTCCATACATTCAGAAAAAGGCAATCCTTGGCCTGAGAAATTACAGTCCAAGGCTGGAGAGAGGTGATGTATACAGATTGGCCGTATTTGTGGAATTCCTAATAAATCAGGAAGATGATTGCTTATCTGATAGTAATGGAAAAATTTCGCTTATGATTGATCTGCATGATCTAAGAAGAAGCATTTTTACCTAAATCAGGAAAATTTCTTATACTGTAATAGAGTTTCACAATTTGATCTGTATTTACTAATAGGTCTGTTTTCCTGAAACATGAATTATGCAAAGATTAGCAATGTGTGAAAATGTGTGTCTTAATCTGAAGCTGTAAGTTTAAAATGTTATTGCTATGGATTTAAGAGGAACAATTTATCTGGCAGATGTGATATTTAAAAAAAGCTAAGGTTGCAGTTACACTTGCAGAGAGACTGACTGGCAGGGAGGAAATGCAAGGTGCTGGTGATCTGTATGGGAAGGGGTCTTTCTTGTGATGCCAAGTGTTCAGTGAGTTGGAGCGGGATGTGCATTGATTCTATTTCGGTTTTAGTTCTCTGTACTTCAGGTTTTAGCTCTTTCTCTGCTCCCCCAGAGACATCACCGAGTTGTGGACTGAAGTAATTTCACTCACTGGGCCCTGTTCAGACAAATTCTCCTATAACCTGGTTTATTACCATTAAGAAAAATCTGCTAATCTCTTTTTCTTTTTAGCACTTGCATGGAAAGGTTGGATGCTTTGCCCATAGTATTGTGGGGAGTATGGCTGTGCTTGTTTCAGAGTATTTTTTTCTGTGCACATCATCTCTTGTCTTCAGTGAGTGCTTCACACTGCAGACTGTGGCTCTTTTCCTTCGTGTCAGACCCTATGGTAAGTGATGCTCATTCTTGCAAACGTGTTGGTTACAGAAAGCAGCTGCCTGACCACAGCAGTGGCTTGAGTGCTGTTTTTTTTCTTTTCCCATATTGATAGGCTTAAACCCAGGAGCTGTGAGAACCTCCTGCACAGTATGAGGTGCAGGACATCCCTGCAGAAATTCAAGATTGAGTCCTGTGTTTGTAACTGAGCTGCAAGCATGCCTTCTAGGAAAGAATGTCATCCTAGAGGCTGCAAAATTTTAATGATTTACAGTAATCCCAGTTTAGTTGTTCCAATGGGTAATAAATGTTCCCTTAATTTTAATTAGAATTCCTTTGGCTTGTGATTTTCATGTTAGGTCTTGTTGTGCTTCTGTTGGTCTAATAAGCTAAGGAAGCATCCAAACCATTATTTTCAAACTGTATTTTTAAGAAATCCAACTTCAGAGCCTTCTTGTGGTTTGTTTATAACATCTTGGCTTCCTATATTTTTAAATACTGACATTGGACTCAGGTTCCAATATTTGAGTTGCAGTCTCGACTGACAGAAAGCATGGATTTTCAGAAAATCTCTTTCCCAAAACAGAACAGAAAGAGAAGACATTAACAATTTCTATAACTGTAGACTCAAAAGTAATCTTACAGCAAACATGAGACATTTCATTACAGTTTGACTTTTAATAGGTTTTATTTTTTAAATTTTTAATATGATATGATGTCACTGAGGATGCAAAAAGCATATTAAATTTAAAACCAAATCATGTATATTTAAAAACACAAGAGAAGTGTCATGAAAATCAAAACATCTTTGCACTTTTTCTAAAGGGATTTATTTAAACTTCACCTCCCTCTGAGAATGTTGAATTTTCTGGTGAAGAATGTCAGGAAAAAATTCTCAATTAGCTCATCTCAGTTGGGCAGTATACAAGTGTCCTACTTGTAACAGATTCATTCTTATTTACACATCTGAAGATCATGCTAGCCCTCATAATCACACAGTCATGTTATGATCTTATTTTTCATTGACTACTTCCCTTAAGCCATAGTTCTTCTCTAAGCCATTGAATTACAGGATACTGCTTTTCCAGATCTGGATATTTGACCTATATTCTTCGTTTGAACGAAACCAGCACTTCAAGCACCACAGCCTCTGTGTGGAACTGACCCATTCTTATCACTTCTGGCATGCTGCCAGAGTCTGGATGCTAGCAGTGATTCTTTTGTATTCAGTTCAATAATAGAGGTATTTCTTATAGTTGAACTAAGAATAGAAACTCTGTGCAAGACCATTTGAGAAACTTCTGTTTAGAAATGTATAAACCCAATCTTCAGTTGAAATCCATTTTATATTCAAGAATCCACAATTGGATGATGAACTCTATCATGTTAAAAGTTTTTTCATCTTATTTTTCTTATAACTCTATAGTTGTTTTTAAACAGAAGGTCCTTCACCATGATGTAAAATACTTTGTCGAAGCCTGTTATGTCAGTATAATTTACTTTATCAACTAAACTTCTAATCTTTTCCAGTAATGGTATTGTGTGACAAAGCCTGTTTTATATAATTCTAACTGAATGACCTTAATTATGCTACCACACTCTTACTCATGGCAGATGGCATCCCTATCAGCCTTCCAATCATTTTGTGAGCAATCAATACCAGTTTATCCATTTAGGTCATCCCTTTTAACCTTCTTAATATCTAATTAGCTTTTTGCCATTTTTTTCTTCTTTCCACATTATACCAATATTTCTTAAAAATCAATGTCAATCTTCTCCCAGACATTCTTATTTTTTGAAGAAACTCAAGGACAAGGCTTTTGTAGCTCCTGCAGAATGCTGAGGCTGTCTGAACTATTCACACACATCCTATTCTCAGATGCTGGGAGACTTTTAGAGCTACAGCTGTGTTACATCTGGACATACACAGTGGAGAAAAGTGTTTCAGGTGAAACTTTGTACTTGTTTGACTGTAATTTGAAGAAATGGGTTAGACTGTAGCCTCTGTAAAGTCTTAGAGTGGTCTTGGTGAGAACTTACACATTTGCTTCTCATATTTGATGGCACATGATCAGTCAGACAGAAGGGTAAAGCAGCTTGAGAAAGGCAACGTGTGGCCCCAAGCTGGGAGACGAGAACTGTCCTGTGTCCCAGCTCACTCTGCCATGCCTGTTCTGTGGGACTTTGTGTGCCTTTCAGGTAACAAACTTGCTGCTTCCTTTTCTGAAAAACAAAGGATGGCATCTGTGCTTGTTTAGTAGATATCAAACAGCTGAAAATTTTATAAATAATTTTACAATTTTATAAACAGTTTTACAGTTTACAAATTGTAAAATTGTACGTCTACTTCTTCAGTCTGGTCAGCCCACAGCCCACTGTCTCGGCTCTGGTAGGAAAAGAGGGAAAACATGCAGTCACTAAATGAGTGTGCATGCTTGGAGAACCTGGCTGAGGACTGTCTTTCACAACAAAGGCATGCAGATAGTACAGGAGAGGAATTTGCTTTGCTTTGAGGTTTAATAAACTTTTTGATACTTTGCAATCTTATATTTGTTTGGTTTGACGCACTGCAGCAAGAACCTTTGCTGTGGTAAATTAAGGTATTCCCACGGTCATCTGCAATTTGAGATTGGTAAGAAGATGACACTAAAAAGACACCAGGTAGCTGATGACCATATTAGACTCAAGTATCAGAACAGATAGGTTAATATGTAAAAGCCAAACATGTACTGCACAAAGTCAGCACATGGCAGAAATATACAATGACTTTCCATTTTTCTTACTGTTTTTATGAACCGTACATATACTGGCTTCTTAATCTCCTCTGAACTGAGGAGCTGGACTCGTGACTTGTTAAAACTATAAACAAGAAAATTTGTTAAGTAAAACAAATCCATTTTAGTAATAAATATCTGAACTGATCATAGCGTTATTTGTTGAACATGACAGAAAGTATGACTGGCCAGATAAAGATTGAATGCTTTGCTTTGGACTTCAGAATGTGCATAAAACGTTGGCTTTACAATGCCCACGATTTAAATGTTCAGATCTTCAAATGTCCAGTATTCCTGAAGCACATGGGATCAAATTATTATTTTAGTAAACAAATCCCCTTGAAGACAACAGAAAAAAAGCCTTAACCTGGTTGGCCCAGTTCCTATTATTTCCAGCTGGCAAGCTGATATCATCTCCTTCCTCCTGCTCACATAATGTAGTCGCTAAAAAAATAATATCTTGCTTTCTATTTTATGATTGAATTTGATTTCTCTGAGAGTCTGTTGTAGCAAATGTGTGCAATATCAGCCTTTGTGACATTAAAAAAAAAATCAAATTTTCTAGACATAAAATTGGATATAATTTCATCTTTGACTTCGCTATCACTAATATTTATCTGTGAAAGAAATATGAGATCCTTTTGATACTTTGAGGGCAATAGTATGCAAAGCTATCATTGTCACACAGTATTTCAGCTGGTGTTATTATACTCTAGTCTTCATCTGCCCATTTTGTATCAGCTCTGAACTGTGTGCATCGTCTGGTTTGGGAATATATTTGCTGTGACTACACTTGCTATGGGATTTGCCAAGCTAAACAGAAATTGGCAAAAGCCTTCTTCGTCATGTGTCCAAAACAAACAGCCTGCTGTGGTAAGCACTTAGTCATGTCATTGTTTAGATGCTTATTTTGCTTACAAGTCTCATTGGGTGGGCTTTCACTCTAAAACTAGTGGATTTTCTGAGAAAAACACATGAACAGATTTCTCTGTCCATACAGCTATAAACAATTGTAAGAGGCAAGATGCAGTGGAATGGGGGAGCAGGGTTCTCACCACTGTTCAGGAGTCTTCTTCCCACTGAGTGACCTCTCTCAAGTTATGGAAGGAGCTCAGGTATCTGACTCTGAATTTCATTCTGGAAGTCAGCCTAAAAGTTAGGTGTTGGCACCTTTAAATCTTTCACTGGATCTAACCCAAAAAGGAAGAACAAATATCTGAACCGTTCTTCTATACTTCTAATGATTTCATACATATCTTTGCACTTGTTCACCCTGTAATGTTGATGGGTAAATGTCAGTTCTGACAGCTCTTGTGATTTGGGCCATAAGTCTTTTGAAATATGTGGCCGTTTGTAAAGACCTGGAAAGTGGATGAACACCAGGATGCACTAAGTTTCCATTAAAAAAAAAAATTTTTTTTCCTTTAGTTGGTATAAAACCCTTGAGAATTTGTCTTCAGTGGAAAGCTGAGGCCCAGAAGACAAATATGACTCCAAGTATAATAAATGACCAACATTCCTAATTTCAGCTAATACAACTCTGAGCCCTGACATGATTTTTTGATTGAATTGTAGCTGCAGAACTGACCCTGGCAGAATTATAGAACAGTCTGCTGAACATTAGATGTGGTAAATGGATGGTGTGGGTATCAGACTGATCAGGCTCGAAAACAAGAAATCTCTCAGGTCATTCCAGAATAGATCAATTATTCATTCACCTGGCATTACAGATCACTTAATCATAGATAAACTACTGTCTAGAAAACTTTAAATAAGGCTTTATTGCAAGCCTAAAAGGCCTGTTAACTTTTTCAACTCTAAGAGAATATTTCAGGAGCCAGCATCCACAGACAAGTTTTCTGCTTTCCCCCATGCTATTTTACATCATTTTCATTTCATGCTTTTTTCTACTGAAGAATTGTTGTATTACATGAAACACATGGAGACACTGTGATATAAAATACAGTGCATCAGGATGTAGTAGTGTTGTTAGTACCAAGTACGTCATCAATAGCTGCTGAGGACTGAATAATTTTTAAATTAAAAAAAAATTGTTAAACCCCTCTAGTCTTTATGCAGGCAAGTAGTACCAGCAGATTAAAACATGTTCTTTTAGCAAAGCCATTTCTCAAAGCAAGGTTGTTAATGGATGCAAATGCAATAACCTGGGGCTTATTTTAAGATTTTAATAAGTTGCATGTGTTCTAAATACTCATTGAAACCAGTGCTATTTTGAAGAGGTGATTGTTAAGAAAAAAATCTTTAAGCAAACATCAAATGTATGAGGGGAAAAAATCTGAATGTCTCTATTAGCTGTTCATTTAATCCCAAAATTAAAATTGGCTCCACTGAGAAAGAGTTTTAAAAATTACCCACGTTAACCCAATTAACTTCTCTAGAGATTTTAAATTTAATTGTAAAAGCATATTTTTAACTGGCAAATACCAGATTAAATTACTTTTTATTTTAGCAAATGTGTATATGTTTTAGTCTTAACTTCCTTTCATTCAATTAAACTCTTTTCATGGCTAATATGACAACTTTATATATTTCAGCTCAGACAAGAAGCGTTTCAGAATCCCAATGAGGTGTGCTCAAGTCAAACATTCCTTCACAAGGCTGCAGTTATGAGTGTTAAACATTAAAATCCTTTTTATCCAATAGCTAATTCATGGAATATAGCTGTATTGCACTGAGAAACCTGGACCCAACTGGACCCTCTTCTGGAAGTGTTTTAGAGAATATGGATGTGTTGTACACCAGCACAAGCTTGCTTCAATTTCAGATTCCTCTCTGGAAGGTGTTGTGCAAGAGAGATTTTCATGGTACCTTTGGGCTTGCAGGAGGAAAAACTCCTGTGCTGAATCAGGGTAAAACCCTGTTTCCAATTAAGTTTTGTGTCGGTATTTCCTTTCCCCAGAGTATGTGAGGCTGCAGAGCTCCTCTGTTTCAGCTGTGTGAGTACCAATATATCTGTGCTGACAGTGATCTGGACTAGGCAGAGAGGCTGGATTTAGGTGGAAATGGTCAGATAAGATGCCCACACTGGCACAGACACTTAGGGCTGTGTGATCAGAGAACACACAGAGCCCACCTGTGCAGAGGGAGCCCTGATACCCACTGAGACCCTCTTGCTGGACAGTGCTCGCCTGCACTGAGAAGTGCCCCATACATGGTCCTGGGTGGTGGTAGAAAGCTTTGAGACTCTCCTTTCCTCTCCATTCCCAAGCTCCTGGAGGAGAGGCAGCCCTTTCGCAAGAAGAGGCAGACAAACCAAGGCTCAGAGCAGGACCATCTGAGCTGTCTGTTCTAGAGTTAAGGAGGGGGACATTGCAGGCAGTGAAGAAACAGCAAACCCCCATCAGGAAATCCATTTCAGAATCCAGAACAAATGCTTGTTGGTTTTTTGGTTATTTTCTTCCTTTTTTTTTTTCCTTTTTTTTCCCCCCCTCAATGAAATCTCAGGTCTCTATGTCTAGATAGTTGTGACTGTAGATGTCTAAAGCTACTGCCCCCTTTGTTAGGCCCCTGAGACTCCCTCTGTAGCCAGTGGAGAGAGACTGTTACATCTGTAAGTCCATTTACCAACTATTTTTAAGACACCTGTTTCAGGATGAAGTGGTTGCTCTGTAGAGGACTATTTCTCCTCCTGGTTTTTAAAAAAGTTTAGGGTTACTGTTATATGCCTAAACCGATGGGACATATGAATCTTGGCTTGTGGACTTCCTGGAGGAACACTGTCAAGCTCCAAAATTTGTGACAGATCATGTAGCTTCTCTTCAGATCATCTTCAGCTTAAGTGGCAAATATATTTAGCATGCTCATCGCCTGTGGCCTGGAAACCCATACCTGAAAACCACTGGTGTAACCAATACATGCTAGTTAGATTTTGTAAAACCAGTATTATTCTGTAATTTGGACAAGCTCATTCAGTGTGTGCTAAAGCTACTGAAGTTTATTTTTGCTCATTGCTTCATGTGTTTGAAATTTCAAGCAAGAGTCTGTGCTAATGTTTTAAAAGCTTGTAAGTAATAGATACATTAATATACTTAACACATTTTAATCGAATCTTGTTGAATTTTAAAATGAGCATGAAGTATTGCATATTGTAGTGCTAATTTTGTAGAAGTGTAACTTCAGACTTTAGTGAGTACAGTTTACACTGTTTGGAACACAGTTCGTAATCATTTCAGCATAAAATATCTCTCCTGGTCTGAAACTGATTTAAATCTTCATTGTTTTCTCCATGTTTATGCAGCATTTCTGCAACTGTAGGGAACTGGGGCATTATCACTAGAGCCTCCTGAGTTGCTTGAGCAAAAGACTGAATATCCCCCCCAGTCAGCACATTTGATTGGGCTCCTTCTTGAACACTCTCTCTGGCCCAGTGGGTATTTTTTGACCTGAAGCAGGAAACTGCACAAGAGAGAGGGAGAGAAGATGTGTTGAGCAAGTCATTTGGCACAACAGGAGCAGACCCATGGGGTGGACACCAGGGTCCTGTGTCCACACTGTCCTTGCTCCAGGGGTGTCGCCTGGGACTAGGACTGGTCTGGGGACGAGGTCTGGCCGTCATGGAGCTGGAGCATAGCTTGTGTTTTGTCTTCGTCTGAGATCGTGATCCTATTGGCTTGGTCCAAGGTAGAGCTGTGGTCCAATTTCAGTGGCGTGAATAGTGCTGAAAAAGAGGCTTGCATCAAAATAACAGTGCTAGTCCAAGCTAAGGTGCAAACAGAGACATGGGCAATGAAACCCATCCTGGAGCATGTTTGAAATTAGGGCAGTTTCTTGTTGCCATGGAGTGCCGGTTTCAGTCATTGGGTGCAATGTGTCAGGAAAGGGATGCCTTCATGTGCTTCTGTCATGGCAAATTAATGGCATAGCTACAGGATTGGAGGAAGGGATGTGCTCCACCAGTCCTCTTACATAATTCCAGCCCTTTTTTTTCCAAATTTCCCTTTTTAAAGTGTTGAATACAAACGAAAAAAAAAACAAAGCAAAACAAGCAACCCAGACTAACAAAATCAATAACAAAGCAACATAATAGCATTTATCGTGAAAATAAAATAATGAAGAAATATTTTTTTGTCTGATCCTAAATTATTTATGTTTATGTCATTCATTGTTTATTTCATCTTCCTTCAAATGTTCAAGTGTTTCTAAGTTAGTCTGCCAAATATGTTTTAGACTATGGACTTTCCAACTAGATCATCCCCAGTGGAAATACAAAGATACTATGTTCCCAAAGGAATGTTTGATTTCTTGAAAGCTCTTGGCTGGATACTTGAATTAAATCTTCTACTGAGGGAAAGAGCTTCAGTTTGAGTTCAAAAGCTTTTTCCTCCATTTTACCTCTTTTATTGGTCAACAGGCACACATTTTTGTAGTAACACTTCTGTGGGCATTGAGAGTTAATATTGAGGGGAAACACAAGGCAATATGGGAGAAGCAGCTAGAGACATTAATAAATACACAAAATTTTTGTCAAGTTTTACAAGTATAGTTGCTGTAGTAGTTGTATTTCACACTGAAACAGCTCTGTGCCATCCCCAAGTTGCCCGACAAGACCAATGAGGTAGCATTTAAGAACTGAAAATGCTTCTGCTGCAGAAGCATCTCTACTGAGTAAGTGTCTGGTATAATATTCATCTAATTTATACCATTAGTCATTGGTTACCTGTCTTCAGGTCAGAATTAAGCAATGAAGCACAGGAAAATAAGTCATTAATCTTAGTACCAATAACATGACTGTGGCTTTTAGATATCCTAGGTTATTTTTTTTTAATACGAGAATATGCCACTATCATAAGTGTACATTACAACTGGTCTTTCTTGACTGAACTACTACCATTGATTGTTCTGTACTTAAAGTTTAAATAATGAAGGGTTTTATTAATATCACCTTATCATTGATGAGTGAATGTAATTCCCAAACCACAGATGCAGAGCAGAACGCTGGCTGAATGTTGTGTCATTGTACACTTAATCTTCCTCCCAACAACACTGACAGTTCTTTGTTGTTTCAATTGCACAGAACCTACAGCAAACATGGTTACACATAAGTTTTCTGAGCTTATAGTGTATTAAAAAAGGTCTATCTTCACTTTACACACATAAGATAGAATTATGTATATTTACAGCTGGTAGCTATTAAATGAAGTGTGAAACTTCCCCGTGAAACATGCCATGCATCATGCTAGCCTTTAATTAGTTACAAGGTTTAGCTCTCTTAGAGCTTCAGTGCAGTCCTTCAGCTCTGGCCCTCAAGGGAATACTGGAACAGTGTTGAAGACTGTAACCTCAATCTGGCATGGGCTATATTTATCTTAACAAGTCACGTGGGCCAGCTCAGGTCTATAGAAGAAGATAGTTGATGCTGATAAGTTCATGTCCACATCACATGGATCACCTCAGACTAGCTCTAGTTTGGTCTGCCAATGATTGTAACACTTTAGGTGCACTCCCAGAGTGCAATTTCAGCTTCTGGTTTTCCTTGAGAGGAATCCAGTCCATGAGCCCCTAGACTGCTCTGTTACATTAGCCAAAGCTTGTCATAAGAAGGGACAACTGGAAGGTTTACTTCAAGAGTGTTCTCGTGATCCAAGCTGAAATGTTAACGTGAACTCCCCCACAAAGTACTATATGGATGTGAAAAGTCATCATGTGTGAATCTCAAGCAGCAGCTCAACTACATTTTGTTCATGTAAAAGTCAGCAAAAACCAGAACCCTGACCATTCCTTTTTTTTTAACAGGCAATTAATTAAAATGATTGCTTAATCTTGTACCAATTAAGTATTAGGGGAAAAAATGCAGAATTGTTTCCTTCTAAATATATAACGTCTTAATAAAGAAAACTTTTTTCCTAAGTATTTTTCACTTTTAGATACTTGGCACAGAATTGATTGACTTCTTAAGACCATTCTGAATGTTTGTCAGCATCTCACTGTGGGAAGAGGAAGGGTAGAGGAAGGACTCATTAATGTTGGAGCATTAGTGACCAGCAGAACAGACACAATGAGAAACTAGTCCTGAACTGGTGGTGTGTGCTCTCAGACCCTGACCTGTTGTCTTACTGTCTGCACCTTCCCATGCTCCAGTGGTGGATATACCTCACCTTACTGATCATCTACACTGCAGACATTTACATCTGAGCCAGTTGTTTAGACTCTTTTTAAAGTTCGTGGAGAGAAAAAGACACTTCTGAGGCATGATTTACATGTTCTATTTAGACGTCTATGGTAATATCAGATGACTCACTGCCTGGAAAGGAGCTATTTCTTTCATTTACATATTTTTCTTTCACACAGAGACCCTAGAGGAATGTTTTAAATACAGGAGTTTACATCTTAGATGTTTGAGAATCTATCCTGAAGACTTGTGTATTTTGCCCAAGAAAAGTCACCTCTGAGAACCCAAAAATATATTTATGTGACTCTTACAGAACAGTTTCAAGAGGAATTGGTTAGTAGAGGATTCTTACCTGCGTATTCTGATGGATCTGGCACATGAAGTGGCACCATAATCTACCTAACATCATTCTTGTGAATTTACACATCCACTCAGAGAATAACTTCAGGCCAAATGCTGGGCTGGCTCTATAACTGCTGGCTGTATGGACTCTGTAATGGAAGCCATGATTTTAGGGGAATTTTCAGAGCCTCGTAAAAAATGCTCTCCCTGCTCTATGCTGCACGAGGGTGAGTCTTGCAACATTTAAACTTGAAATCACATTTAAGCAAAGTATTTTTTTATTTCAAGTGAGTCTTCATTCATGATTTTGGTGATTCCTAGAGCTACAATTCTATTGCTTCGGCAATAAACCATGAAAAGAAATGTTTGGCTGTGCAATGCAATGCCTTGAAGTCTAGATGTTGGATTAATGGTTTGTTTCCTGGCTGTCTAATAGACAGTGTTAAAAGTGGAATAAAAGTCTACTTTATATCAAGGCTTGAATATGTTTTTTTAATCTAGGGAGTACACAGACATTTTGCATACTTAGTTTAGGAAACAGTCTTCTGCCAGATTCTGCTGTTCACAAAAATGATAGAAATACCAGACTTGAAGATTAGCTATTTCCATGCATTGCTAACTGAGAGGATTTTGCCAACAGCCTGCAAGGCAGCAGGAACAAGGCATAGCCTGGTCAGCTCCACTTGCCTTTTGGCAAATGACATTGTATGCAAATAACTTATTTGGAAGGGTATATAAATACAGCTTTTTTTTTCAGCAGTGTAATATAGCTGTATCCATCTGCTGTCATTTAAGGGGAAAGGTTATGGCTCACATGTTGAAAAGGTAATGTGGCTTGGCTTTCTGATTTATAAACCTTTTTTGTACCTCACCTCAAAGATGTCAGCATTTCAAAGGCTGGTGAAGTAATCACTATATATAGCTTTTTATCAGTTTTTGTAAAGTGGCTTAGAGTGAAAGGCACTCTTAAACATGATTTCATTTTTCCTTTACTGAAGGACAAAATGAAAGACAAGGAGTTTAGAAGCAGCTGAACTTAGAACCTGTATTGATACTTTATAGATATAAAACTGTACAGTCCTTATACTAGAGGACATGCTAGTGGAGACTGTCCCCATTATAACGGTAGAGGAATGGATAACTCCCTTTGGGGGTGTTGTAATTTTTAGTTAATTAGCATCAAGTCTCTTCTCTTTAGCAAACTGTGCTTTCCAACCCTCTCTGCTGACTTAAATTCTGACTGATATGGGGGAGTATTTTGCAGGCTCATCATCCTCTTGTGTTTTGGAAACACTGTATTTGATTCATAAATATACTATATCCTTCACTTAATTGTGTCCACCATTTTTGACTTCCAGATGTGTCTCCTTTACATTTTAATCACTTTGAGAGGCAAAATTCTTATACTGTGCATTAAGAAAATCTGTCAAGTTTTATGACATGTTTGGGACAGATGTGTCACTGTCATCCTCAAGCTCTGTGCAGAAAAAGGAGATGTGAGAGAATGTGACACGAGACTTCGACCAGTATATAAGTGAGGGCCAAGAGCCCTACTCTAGTCCCATGGCTTTGGCAGCCTATGGTCAAGGCAACTCTGACATGACACAATGGTGTGATCCTGGATGAGGCTGCTGAAGAGATAGCTTTGTGAGAAAGCTGTAAGAAATCTTACTTGGGCTCCCCAGCATCACTTAGAAGCTTTTTAAAGCTCTGCTATTCCTTCTTTCCCCTTTCCCTGAGCTCTTGCAGCCATGCTTCTGCCTTGCCATGTACCCGTCTAATGCAGATTCTGATCTTCCAGCTTCACTTCCTGGCTTTACCTCAACTTGCCTCAGGACTGTGATTTGTCTAGCAATCTCTGGGATGTGCTGACTGGTTGCTGCCACCAGACCTGCTCTGCTCCGCTCCATAGTTTGGCTGTGGTGGGACTGAGTCTCCTGCTGTTGCAAAAGTTTCGAAAACCTATTTACTCAACAGTGTTCTTGTGCTGCTCCTTCCAGCAGAGCAATGGTTTCCATCTGCTAAAGTCTTCTACCATACTGGATTTTGTTAGACAGATTTGGAAATTAAAAACTGAAAATATTCTGATTCTGAAAATATCTTCCCTTGGAAACCATGCTACCTTTCCTACATGATGGCTATCTTTCTTTTTAAGTTTGAGCTCTTACATCTCCTATTCACTGCTGAAATGCTTATTTGAAATAAGCCACAGTTGGGGCCTTCTAAAGGTATGTTCTATTTTACAGATGGTTGCACACTTTCTGTGGCCTCCAGATAATGCTTTCTGTCATAGTTACTGCTGTGAAATGCTTTTTCTCCACCTTTTCTTTTTTCTTCACACAATAAAATTTGTAAAAAAGTATTAGTTTTAAAGAAGAGCACACAAAACACTGAAGTTTCAAGTTCTTTTTTTTTAAATGATTATGTTTCTTGAAAAATTCAAACACTCTTATTCTGAAACATCTTCTAACTCAGAACCCAGTAGTATCCACTATCACCTTAATGGAAGTCACTGACTTTGTGGTTCTGTATTCTTTAATGGCTTTTAATCAGCAGGCTTTTGCAGAACAGTGATTATTCAAGAGGTTTTATTGCCTGTGTGGGTTTAATTCCCATGTTTGAATAACTCAAAAAGTCACATTTCTCACCTGCATAGCAACAAAGCCCTCATCCAGAGCTCAGAGTGTCTTACTTCACACCATTTCAAAGATAAAAAAAAATCAGCTCCATTTGAATGTCATTAAAAACTGTACTGGTGGTTGCAGTTATGGAAGAGGGCCATTAGAACATGAGTTGCTTTGCCAAAATCACTGCTTGGATACACAGAGGTTCAACATCTTCTATGTAAGAGAAATAGAGGCACAGGGATTGACTGATGCATTTGGTTTTGCTTGGCTTTATAGAGATGTTTACAGTAAGCATTTATTCCAGGCAGTAGTTAGACCTGCAGCCTCTCAGGCCATGCCTCTGTGATCCATTTTAGCATGACCATGCCAGTCTTATAACATGCCAGATGCTGCCTGTGACAGTCAGGAATTTGTACTTGATAAAAGGTAGTTTAAGAGCTCCTTTATGTCAACTTGGTCTCCAAAACTGGATTTCTTGCCTTCCAAGTTACTTGTGCAGGTAGTAGTTGTCACCAGCCCTGACTTTAACCTTCTGTACAAACTGACATTAACTACTGTTGGGTTTAAATCAGAATAAATCCTGCTCAAAGAATCATGAATGTGTTTTGCTCTGCAAACAGAGAAGGGCAAAGAAGGAATATTAAAACATGCTTCTGTGTCATCTATCCTCACCAAATGGCCATTTTCATGTAAAGCTTCTCATTGTCTTCCCTCCCCCCCCAATTAATTTTCCCTGTTTACATTTAGTTAAAACACAGCAAACTTCAGTTATGCATTTATTTATCATATTCCCACCAAAAAGTCATTGTGGTACTCACTGTAAATATATGTAACAAAATATAATCTCAATGCTCCCAAAACTGTGCTACAGAAAATATGTGTCTAGAAGAAACAGGGGGAGGCATCAGGTTGCATTCAGGTTGGTGGCCCAGCTGGAAGCACATTGGAGGTTTCTGTATCCTAATCTTTTGACCTAAGCCTGCTTCTCCAGCCACAAGATTCACACAAGAGTTCAAGCATCTGCTGTGCCCTCAGGACATCACTTGGTTTGCTTTGCTGAACTTCCTGTTTAGCTGCTGGAGAGGCAGAGTATACATGAAGTTGGAAATTAGTCTATCCGACACTGATGATAATCATGCATAACTTATTTTCCGGATGGGAGTGAAGGAGGATATCCACTTTAAAATGGAATTTTGCTTGTGATTGAACATCAGGACATATAGTCACCTATATGACTATATTCCAAATTTCTGAGATCACTGAAATAACACCTCCTCCATCTTCTATCATGGAAAGTTTTGAGAAAAACCAAATGCAAACATGAGATAATATATCCTGCCTAAGACCTGGCTGATTTCCCAGTGCCATTTTGCAATTTTTAAGGCCTTTTCCATAGGAGAAGTTACTGTCTTGAAAGACACGTCGAACATTGTCTGAGTCCCGTACTTTGCCTGGGTCAGACCTTCAATATAAACATAAGTAGTAACACACAACAAAGATGATCATGGAAGCACTGATTGGACATATTTGAGCACTCTTGGAATTTCTCCTTCCAGCAATGATGTTCTGAGACAGCCCTGGGCAAAGCAAAGAAAACTGTTATTCCTTGTTAAGGAAAGTAGTTCGGACTAGCGTGAAATGGGAAGATGGAAAAGATCTGGTTGATGTCAGGAGCCTGACGAACCGGCCATTCTGACCGTGGGGTTTGGAGCCCTGTCCTTCTTGCGGTGCCGGGGGCTGGGCCGAGTCGAGCCGAGCCGAGCCGTGCGGGGGCGACGCCGCGGGTGCAGTTGCGGGCAGCGCCCTCGAGGTGGAACCTTCTTACCGAGGCTGCGGCTGCCGCTCCCGGGCGGGCGGAGCGGCCCCGCCAGGGCTGCGCTCCCGCGGCTCTGCGGGGCCGGCCCGGGCGCTCCCGCCTGGAGGCGTGGGGCATCCCTGTGCAATGGTCGTGTGGTGGGTAGAACCTTTAGGAGAGGAGCAAACTTCCAGAGCCTTCCGGCGAGGTACTCCCGGCTGTGTCACTTAACCTCCGGGGTGGCCGTGGCTCCGCGCTGCCGAAGTCTCCCTGGTGCCTGGGGATAAATGGGAACTCCGCCACCCGGCATCCGAGCTGCCAGTCAAAACCGGGACGGGGCAAAGAGCGTCGGAAATCTTATTCTGTGCCATCGATCCTTTGGTGGGGGACACGACTCCGCCGCCCGCGGAAGGCGGGATGGGGATGGAGGCCCCGCACCCTGGGGGAGATCGCATTAAACAGACCCGGCCCGCGCCGGTGACCCCCCTCTTTGTCCCCTTCCTTGCTCCCGCTCCCGCTCTGCCACAGTCTCAGCCCTTACTGGCCCGCTCTGCTCAGAAATCCCGCGGCACATGTCCACCGGGCACCGTGCCCCGGGCGGAGCGGGTGTGCCGGCGGAGGGCGGTGCCGACGGCGGGCGGGCGGGCCCGGAGCCGCAGCCCGCGACCAGCTGGGGATTCACGTGGAGCCGCTCCGTGCCGTGTCCTGCCCTGCCCTGCCGTGCCGTGCCGCGGAGCGCCGCCGATTTCAGCACCAAGAACAGCTACAAGTGTGGCTACGCGCCCGCCCCGCTGTGCCGAGCCGAGCTGAGCCCTTCCGTGCCGCGCTCGTCCCGCCGGAGCCGCGGCAAGCGCAGGCAGCGCCGTGCCGCTACCGCCGGCACCCGGGGACTCCGAGCCGTGAGCTCCTGGCACGGAGCGCTCCGCCGGCGCGGGGGCCGGGCCGGGGGCGGGAGCTGGGGTGTTTTCTTGCTTGGCTGTGAACGGCTCGGCCGGGCCGGTGCGTGTGTCCGCCGCTGCGACTGAGCGGCGAGGCAGCGAAGGGTTGACGTCGTCACAGGGGCTGAGCCACCGACCCCGAAAAGTTACCTTGTGGTTTTTCTTTTTCTTTCCTTTTTTTTTTTTTTTAAT
>VZRN01004072.1:3366340-3379280 GCA_013397935.1 Dasyornis broadbenti | reverse complement strand
TTTTTTTTTTTTTTTTTTTTTTTTTAGGCTAGGGGAGGAGAAGTGAGGAAGGAGTCAGTGTAGCAGGTTCGGCTTGGCTGTTCGCGAGTGTTAAACAGCACGTCTGAAACCGCTCTCCTGGATACCTGTCCCAGGCTGAGCTCTCGCATATTAAGCTGACGCTGCTGGGGGAAGCTGTCTGAGACGAGGCTTGTACAGAAATTACCTCATGCTATTCCCGATCGACACCGAGTATAATTCCAGAGACCTCCACTGTAATATGGATATGCAACTCTTTTCGATCAAGGTATTTGCGTATCTGTGTGTGTCGTCTTTAGTTCTTATTTTAAGCAGAGAGGAGCAGGCAAATAATACGAGTTTTGCCTCAGTGAAGATTTTTGGGCTGGGAATCCTGGGCAATCCTCTCCGCCTGCTTCGTGGCTCCGGGGGCTTTTATTTTTTTGAGTTAATTATTTATCATTTTTATTGTCGATATCCTCCCCCAATCAGATCTAACGAAAGAGATCCTGGGCACGATGCCGTCACAGCAGCGAGCAATAAGGGAGAATCTGGGAGCTTCCGAGCAGTGAGGTCTCCCCCTGGCCGCCTTAGCCGGGTCTTTTCCCACCCCCGGGGGGAGGGGGCACAGGGGTTCCCCCGCGCTCCTCACCGCCTTGTTCACGTTTCGCTGGCCAGGAGGGAAGAGGGGGCTGTCGCTGCTCCGGCAGGACGGACCAGCCCTGCCCGCCGCCGCCAAGTTCTCTGGGGCCCGGGTCGGGCGAGGTGCCGGCCGCCTGGCCATACCTTGCCGGGTGGCTTCAGCTTTCTTGGCTCCGCAGGAGAGACCCCCGCGTCCTTGGGGAGGGAAGAGACAGGAGGATCCCCGCCGGGCTCCGGGGGTTTCTTTCCCCGAGGAAGAAGGCGAGAGGCTGTACCGGCACGAGGCAAGGGCTTAACTGTACTCGGTGTGGAGCAGCATCCCTAGCGCTGGCATGTGCTGGCTGCGGGAATGCGAAGTGTTGGCAGGTGAATATGTGATACGGTTAAAAACCCCAAACCAAAGAAAACAACAGCAACAAAAAACAGATAAATAAAATACCAAACAAAAACCCCATACAACACAAGTAATAAAAATCGATCAGTGACCCAACGTGCATGGAAATCCGGCGTTGGCACTTTGGAGTTTGCAAGCTTCTGACCTCTGGGACCAGGGATTCATTAAAAGAGACTTAGGTTTGCATCGAGAGGGGAGCAGAAGCGCATTAAAGCTGACCAGTTGATGCAAGGAGAGGAAGGAATCACCGGCGGCTGGAAATAAAAGGCGACGCTTGTTTTTGCATCGCCGCTGACGGAGGTGCAGTGCTCCCAGCCGGGGACCAGGTTTCGGAGGGGACCGGCGGAGCCTCGGCTCCAGCCGGGAGATCCGCATGTGCCCGCCGTCCCCCACCCATGGGCTGCCTCGGCTGCAAGGCCGCAGCGGGAGGCAGCTCACAGCCGTCCTACGGCCCCTCGCTGGAAGGAGCGAGACTGCGAGGAGAGCCGCGGCGAGGCTGTGCCGGAATCCCTCCACAACACACGCCAGCTGGGGTACGGATGAGCCTAGAAAGAGACAAAAAATAATAAACCGCTCGGCTAAGTAAAGTGGAGAACAATAGGGGGCTCCCTTCAAGGGAGAAGCGCAGCGGTGATGGGCGATGGTCGCGGAGTTGCGCGGGGAGAGCCGGCTCGCCCAGCCCGGGGGCACTCCCCAGGCCCCTCCGCTGGGCGGGGCCGGCCTGGCTGTGGTAGCCCTTCCTCGGGCCGGGAAAGGTGCCGAGCACGCGATGAGCCGGGAGACCACGGAAGAACCGCGCGGAAAGCCGGTGCGTGGCCGACTGCTCGCTGCCGGCCGGGTGCGCCCGAGGCAGCCGGAGAGGGGCGGAGGGGCAGAGAGCGCCGTGCTGCGCGGAGTGCTACGCGGAGTGCTGTGCGGAGTGCTGCGCGGAGTGCTGTGCGGGGTGCTGTGCGGGGTGCTGTGCGGGGTGCTGTGCGCGGTACGGTGCCGAGTGCGCGGGGTGCGGTGCAGGGTTCGCGGAGTTCTCTGCAATGTGCCGTGCGGAGGGCGCGGTGCTGTGCGGGGTGCTGTGCAGAATGCACGGGCGCGCCTTGCGCGGGATACGGAGAGGATGCGGAGCGGTGCTCGCCCGGGAGACTCGCCTGGGGGACCTCCCGCTCACCGGGGCCGTCGCCGGGGTCGGGCGTGGACACAGTGGGGGACTTTCCTACAGGGTGCCCCGGGACGATTTCGGCGGGCGGCTGCCCTTCTGGAGGCAGAGCCGTTCTCGCAGAGCACCAAGCTGCACCAGCAGTGCCTGCTCCGAACCCAGCTGTGCCGGCTGGGGAGCGGGAATCTAGTGGGAAGAGGGTCAAATAAAAGCGGAAACAACAGAGAAAACTCCCGTAAAGTGCTTGGGAAAATATTGATCATCACTTGCTAGACCAGAGGTGAAATCTGTTCTAAAGGTTTTAATACTGATGGGGTTCATTCAGCTTTTACTCCAACCAAGGGCAGAATAAAATATTGTTTCCTTTTTTAAAATTGTAGGCTCCTCTTAGTCTCACCCCAGCAGAAGGACCTGTGCTGGATTTTCACGGGGTAGCTTGTTTGGTAAATGGATATTTGCAGGGTAGGAAGTGAAGGCAGGTGCTCCTGCCTATTTGACAGGGGGCTGATCAGGCTGAGGGGAGACATCAGACTGCACAGGGAAGAAATAGTTCCTGTAAACGAGATTCTGAAAGTGATTCGCCTTGAAGTCCTGATTATTGTGTAAAGGTTACCTCTGTGGCAGGGGGCACAGCAAAACATTACAGAAGAGCTGAGGTAGATAAGACTACTTACATTGGTGAAGAATTCTCTTGCAAGTTAGGAGTTGCGATGTCAAGGCCAAGGGTTTTCCAAATTCCCTTTTGTTGTCAGCAAAACCCATTAATCTTCTCTATGTGTCGGGCTACTGTATGCAGGTGGCAACTCTTTACCTGCTCTATGTGGAAATTCAGCTATTTGCTCATTGTGGAATGCTGTACAGGAGAAAGAAGCAACTTTTGTGAACATTGAAATGAACATTAGCAAGCGAATTCTTTCATAGTTCAGAAGTGTCAGTAGTAAACATTAAAATAATCACATTTGGGTTTTTTTTTTCCTCCTCAGAACTTAATAATGGAAATTGCCATTATTTTGTTTTCATTCAGTAAAACCAGAACAGTTTTGTATTGACTGGACAATTTGATATTTTGTGAATGGGTTTTCTCTCTAGAACTTCTCCTATCCTAATTCACAGAATATTTGTTTTATTTTGTCTTAGTGCAGTTCCAACCATGCTTTAAATGCAATGACAAATTATTTTTTTTGGCTCAAACAAAATTTTAATTTTTTTTCTCAGGTATTTTTTCCCCTCACTTGATAGCTTGTCCCTCAGTAAAGGGTTCATGTGTGTCTGTCTAGCAATGTCAGCTGGAAAATATCCATCCTGCTTATGCTGCAGAGAGTACTCCTTGCTCCTGCGGCTGTCTGTAATTGTGAGATTTTTTAAAACTGTATTTTCTGATGAACATATTGAATCTTTCTACACGTTTTCAGTGAAGACTTCAGTGCCAGCTGAAGATGGCTCTTTCAGGAACCT
Source organism: Dasyornis broadbenti (assembly GCA_013397935.1). Taxonomy (NCBI): domain Eukaryota; kingdom Metazoa; phylum Chordata; class Aves; order Passeriformes; family Dasyornithidae; genus Dasyornis; species Dasyornis broadbenti. Next base: position 3,375,642 of record VZRN01004072.1, on the reverse strand, counting down.
CGTTAACAAAATAGAGACATTTCCTATATTTATTTAAGTATTTATCTGTCACTCAACTCATTATTTAGACCTTTTCATTAACATAAAGAGGTTCCATAATGAGCCTATGTCTCAATGCAATGAGTCTGTGGTTGGAGTAATGACTGGCCTGGGTTCATTCTGATGCACTGGTTCTGGCAGTGTGGTACCAAAATACACAACCCTGAGTACCAAATATCTGATAAAACTGAATGATTTTATGAAGGAAGTAATTTCAGAACCAGACACTACACGCAGAAGTTTTCATCTCCCCTGTCTTGCAGTACCCCGCCTCCTTAGGTTTAAAAATAAATATATATTCTAGCAGAACAAGTGGAGGTTTGTGCTGAAATACTGACTTTAAAAATAGCAATATGTTCTGATAATGCCAGATATTTTTAATGAAATAAACCCAAGAGAAGCATGTATTACAAGGTGACTGGAAGAGAGGCTTTGTGGTGCACTTACTCTTGGGCTGTGCTGGGGAAATATAAGAATTTCTTCTCTGAATTTAAGTTTCTAGTGAACGCCAACTACTATAGTGGGGAACCTGGTAAATCAAGAATATATTTGCATTAATTCAAACTTTTATGGCCATTTGGAAAAGGACAGCCTTTTATTTAAATGAAATCTCTGCACATGAGAAAAGTTCATTCAGGCTCTATAGCCCAGAGGCCTATGGTTTTTCACTAAAATTCATTGATAAAAATGGAATTAATTTAGATCATACGCTTTCTGCTTAGCTACACAGACTTGCAATGTTCTATAAAAGGAAATATTAATCAATATATAAAAAGCAGTGTGGCATGAATAAATTAGGCAGTATAATAGAAGTTTTTATTTCTTAGGTAACATTAAAAAAAGACTAAAAGGTCTTAAATTTTTAAAAAGAACACTTTAAAATTTTATTTCTCTTTTATAGACAAGCGGTGGACACTTGCAGCTAAGAAACATGTTTCTTCAGGAAACCATACAAGCTGAGGCAAAGCAATTAAATGCTTATGAAGACTATAATGTTGAAAAATGCTAATTTTCAATTCATTTGATTTCAGTCAGTTCCAGATAAAGTATTAGATTAGACTGATGATCTTAGGCTCACTGTAGCTTTTCTATTGTTGTTAGAATTTGAGTTGCAAAAGCTGAATTCATCACTATTTGTTTGCACAAAGACTGACACTTGCTTTAATTTCTGGGCATTCTTTGGCTGTAAGGAATTAACCTGTGGTTGAGAAAGAGAAAAAGCAGTGTTTCTTTCCTGCAGGAATATTTTCCCTTTTTCAGTGGTGCTTTCTTGTTCTCCATATAGTGTTAAATAATAGTAGTCTTGTCTTTTATTCGCTTTGTGAATTACTCCCTGTCTGGTTACATGCATGCATGGACTAGTGAGTTCATTGTGGAACCATAAAGAAAATTGCCTCCATATCTGTTTTAGGTCTAGCTACAGCTTCTACTCTTTACTATTTTGAACGCTTAACTGTGTTTTTCTACTAATGCAATCAAAACAACAGATAAATGTGGCTGGTTAGTAGTTCAATCTTTTCTCTGTAGTGTGGACCATATGAGAATCATCCCAATGGCCTGGATCAAATCACACTGTAGTGTGAGTCAAGTTGTTCGATTTGTGAATGGCTCTGCGTTTGGCTCACAGAGCTGAAGCTAGGCAGCTTTGTAACCTGTGTGCCCAAAAAGAACCAAGGGAGAACTATGGGATTATCACATAAAACAGCACAGACTTTGTTTCATTTGGATTGAACCCTGAGCCAAGTTCAAGCAAAACTAAATGTCAAGGGGCATGGAAAGTCCTGTGTGCTGTTTTCAACTGCAGTTATTTCATGCACACCCAGTAAATGTTTCATTTTCAACTGATTCTGTTACCAAATCACAGTGAGATACTTTCACATTCAGTAAAGGACTTGCCATTGTGAATCTTTTTCTCAGGTCTTCAAATAGGCATCATTTGAAAACTCTACTTCAACTTTTGTGAGCATAGTGTTATCATTTTGGGAGAAACATGTAACACAATAAATATAAGAAGAGGATTATCAATTTAAAGCATTATCAAAGTGCATTTTGAGTTTTGTTACCACATGATATATAAAAGTTTGGTGGTTTTGTTTGTAATTGTCTTCCCGTGTGACAATATTTTTGGTAGGAACCAGTCAAATGACTATGGACAAAGCAGATATTTACAGATGACGCTGATGCCTGGATTTTCTGTATAGGCAGTGACATATAGGCACTTTTTCAGTGTGATCAATTTCATAGTAAGTAAAACTTCTGTAAAGAAAAGGATCAGGTGAATTGTACTCTAGGATGCCCACTGCTTTCCATAGCCTTTAACAGATGTATTGAGAGACTGCTTCAGATGCAATTGCCCACAGTGGGCCTCTCTAGTATCAAGTAAAATTACTTCTCCCTTTCTTCGCCTCAGAGGTTTAAACAATTATTCAGGCATGTATAATTTTGTTAAGAATTGAAATAAATAAATGCCTTCAGTTGAGAATTAAAGTGTGGGCAATTTGGAGATATTTATAACAGTCAGTCAGGTGTTTAGATATGTAGGCTGAAATCCTCATCTCGTTAAAATCAGTGGGATCTCTCCAAATGTCAGTGCAGGCACAACATTGTTCCTATTTAATGTGGTCCAAATGCAAGCAGAAAATAGAGACTTTGTTAATGTTGAACTTTGGCTCAAGTCAAATGTTGGTTGTTCAGCTGGTTTCCTAACATAGTATATTGTGCTCATTTTGCTTGAGAAATCAGCTACCTTTTCATAAACGTAAAGTAGTGTTAGACATTATCTTGAAGGAGATTTAGATATATAGTTAGGCCCCCCAAAAGTGAATTCCATTAGGGAAATAATCAGTTTAACATCCATGTGAATTGAATGTGCTTGTACTGCATTGGCTGAAGAGTGTACTTAAATTCAGGCGCCCTGATTACTCCATTGTCATAAATGAGACCTCTCCAGGAGTGAGAGTGTAAGTGGTTACTGCACTTCTGTAGGCTGGAGCAGAATAATAGAGTTGGATAGAATAATACAGCAAAACAGAAAATACAGTGTGTTATGGATCAAGTCTGTTTCTGGGTGTCACACAACACAAAGGTAAATATGAATTACTGTTGGGAATCTGAACACCAAGCTAAGTTTAGTTGCCCTGATTTGGCTGTTGCTCTGCTGACATCATTAATTTCCTGGCTCATAGTGCAGTGCAGCCAGGTGTTCAAATTCACTGTAGGCCGAGATTTGCTCACTTAAAGAACATTGAAAGTAAAACCTAGGTGATGTAACCGCTATTCTAAAGTAAATACATTGTGTGACAGGTATAAAACTGCTGGAGTAAATGGTATTTCTCACTGTTTTTAAAAACTATTTCTTTTTTTTCCAGAAGTACCTCAGCTGTAGGGCAAAATACAAGGACATAAGCTACTGACGTCCTTTTAACATCAGGACCAGACACACTACCCTACTCTTCACCATCAATTAAGAGCAATTGAAAAACCACCTCAGAAAAGCTGGTCAACCCATTCCATCAGTGGACATCTTTTGTAAAACACATTTTATGTACTTCTGCTGAGATCCTTTTTTCTACCTACCTACCACATGGTTCTATATTACTTATTGGGCACTGATGGTAGCCTCCAGAAAGTGCAACTTCAAATGGTCAGCCTCATCCTTTAGCAAGAAGAAAACCTGGATACTGGATAGCAACAACATCTTCAGAGAAAATGGTATACGAAGGGAAACGATTGGTTTCCTGCCGTTGTTTCTTCCTGTTAACAGCAAAATTCTACTGGATGCTCACTCTGATGCAAAGAACTCACGGCCAGGAATATGCCCACTCCATTCGACTGGATGGGGACATCATCTTGGGAGGACTGTTCCCCGTTCATGCAAAAGGGGATAGAGGGGTGCCTTGCGGGGAGCTCAAGAAGGAGAAGGGGATCCACAGACTAGAGGCAATGCTGTATGCAGTTGATCAGATTAATAAAGACCCTGATCTCCTTGCCAATATCACCTTAGGTGTCCGTATCCTTGATACATGTTCCAGGGACACCTATGCATTGGAGCAGTCCTTAACATTTGTGCAAGCATTGATAGAAAAAGATGGTTCAGATGTGAAGTGTGCAAATGGTGACCCACCTATTTTCACTAAGCCAGACAAGATATCAGGTGTGATAGGTGCTGCAGCAAGTTCTGTGTCCATTATGGTCGCAAATATTTTAAGACTCTTTAAGGTAAGTAACATTTTCTATCTTTCTTTTAATTTTCAGAAACAGTGAAATAAATGAGGTGATTGTGCTGTGATACCTTCAAAAAAGAAAGGACGCTTTTCACATTCAAAAATCTGAAATAGCTGTTTTGCCCTTTTAAAGAAAAGGGGGAAAAATACCCAAATGCAATGTTTTCAGACCATATTTTAAGGTGCCAAGTGCATCTCTTAAAGTTCTAAGCAAATTGTGCACATTTTAACTCTTTAGGGATTTGTATACTTACTTTTTTACTACTCATATTTGCTCTGTATGGAGCATTTATGCTCATCAAAACTAGGCTGGGATTGATTTCCTAAATTTCCAGGAGAATGAAATATAAGATTTTAATGCAAATATATTTGTTGGAGGACCAGATAATTTCCTTACATTAAAAGATACATCAGCAATAATCTAGAGCTACTGATGTGCATGTCTAGCCAAATGAATTGTACGGTAAAATCTTTGATTTCCTTGAAATTTTAACCTCCTCCATATTTTCTGTAAGGAGATACTTTATTCCAGACTTTGTTATCACTTTGTGAGAGATTATTTTTAGGCAACAATTCTACTGGCATTTCCTTCCAAATACTTTATTAAGCTCAGACATTCTAAATAACGGGAAAGTAAACCTGCCACTTTTAAATTTGCGAAGTTAGATGGGAAGATGAACACATTCTAATAAAGCAGCTTGGATGGAAGAGCTCAAGCAGCAGATATTTAATTTTAACCCTATGCAATAGCAAACAGATGATGGTAAGTTCAGCACTTTTCTCTATACACATAATAACAGTAACTTATGTCTGAATCTATTACTGTCCTACCACCCACTGTTCTTTTCATCCATTCAGAAATCTTGCTTATTTCATACAAATTTACAACCACCAAAACTCACTTAAAGACCATGTCTTGACTTTGGTACAGAAGATTCTGGTAATGTTTGATATTGCTGTTATGTATTTTGAAAAGTGTTGCACTTGTTTTCTAATTGTTATAACTGAGATTGATTCGTAGAAAAGAAAGATTGGCTTTTTTCTTACGGTTTCTCCACAAAGTGTGTTCCAGTCATTTGAATGGAGATTTTAGACCTTACCTTTGGTTCTACCACTAAGGAAATAATGATGCATTTACAGTTCAGTGGAGGAACAAAGTGGCTGCTGGATTGTGGTCAGGTGTTCATTTCAATCTCAAAACTGATGCTCAGCTGCAGTTACTGCACAGGTTTGAGAGTAGTGGATTAGTTCTAGCCCCATATGTTTTACTTGTGAAAATCAAATACACAAAACTGAGCTAAGACTTAGAAAGTGTTCTATGTGGAGAACACCTCTGGAGTTGTACCTAGTGGGGAGGTTTGTCTTTCCTGGGAACCATCATGCATGTTGCGGGAGGTCTCTATTTTTCAGTTCATCTCCTTTTTTGAAGTTGTGCTGTCCTATTAAATCATGCATATTTCTGAAATAATGATAGATGGAATGGTCACTTTAATACTCATTATAATGCAGGGCCATGCAGACTTCAACTCACTCCCAGTTTTGAGTTGAATACGGTTCTGTAGACTGATTTAAGAAACTAAGCCTGGTAAGACATGCATTAACTGTGAATTAAGAGCAGCAAGAAGGAAAGAGGCCTATGAATTGTCTAAGATAGCGGCAATTTGTCTTCTGAAACCTTGACAGCTACCTCCTGATTTACATTATGCAATAAGATTGCAAATAACATTCTACTGCAGTCTTAATCAATAGAGGGTCACATGATATCCCCTCTGGGGAAACATCTTATTTACCCATTTAATTGATGTAACACAGCTGCTGGCAAAAGAAGGAGACATCTCTTTTAGTTTTAAATATAGACCCTGTACAAATATTCTTAATAATGTGAAAAAAAGATAAATTATACCCCTTAATGCGTGATGGAGGATCGGCATGTGAAATTTGTTTTTACACCTTCCTCTCAGAAGTGAATCTCTTCATGAGTAAAGGCTTCTGGATAAGGCTCTCAGTTAGAAGCGTCATAGATACCACTCACAATGGTTATAGTCAAGAGGATTAGGAAATTAAGGGTCATTTTCCAGAAACTTGGATGTATAATCTGGTTTGGGTTGTACTCAGACAACAGATATAGGCTGAAATTCTCAGCTGGTCCATCCCCACAGCTCTGTAGCTGAGGACCAGGACCTTGGCTCATGCTCACAAAGGCTCCATGCATGAAATTGTGTTTTCTGTATCTTGGTCTATGTCAAGGTGGGACATTCAGCTGTGGTAAATGCCTGTACTTTCATTGAAGTCAGTCATCACCGTCATGCAAATGCTTGTTTCCATTTTATCCAAGATGAGTGTGATTCATCCATATTTCTGTTTAACGGTACAATTTAGAAAGCTGAACCTGTAATTTGAAGTTCAATATTGCTTTAATACCTGCTCTGAAGTTCTGAAATGTCAGGACTACATATTTTTTAAGAACATTATTATCCAGTGAAATTTTAATTTGTAGTGAAATTGTGAGAAGTATATTATATCTCTCAATGTGAATACACAAAGATAGCCTGAGAAATACTACACTCAGCAGCTTGGATTTTTATGCTGCTATTTTTATTTTTATTGCAATTTTTTTTCTTTCTTTTATTGATTTTAGAACAGAAAACATACAGGTCAATAGTCCTATCTGATGATCTGGTGGATAGCATAAACTGATTGATAGTGAAGTTATTCTTTTATCTAAGTGTTTTCATGAGAAGAGGGGAGGGAGGCCACCACAGACAATGACCTCGATCTATAGCCTTTCCCCTGATCAAATGGCTTGCCTTGAATTCTTCTCTCTCCTTTTTCCATCTGTGAATTTTGAGATGCGTTGTTGCTTAGCAGGTGATTTTCCATGGGTTTTACCAAAACATTGACGTACAAATTTGGGCAGGCTAAATTTCACTGATTGATGGTTTTAGACCTTTCAGACGTGCTTTACACACAGGAAACACTGGAGCATGGAATTAATTATGTGAAAGTGGACGTGTCATTCCTCGATTATCATAAAGTTGTTTTCTTGTCATAATTTTAAGTTGTTTTTATTAGGGAACATCAGGAGTGGGCTGCTTCACAAAGGAATCAGAGACAAGGGACCACAGACTGGTAGATCTATTAAGGAGCTGGCTGTTTGTTAAGCAGCTCTCATTATCACAAAGGGAACCTTTCCACTGATTCACCCTGTCAAAATACTACTCTTACATCCTTCCTTATAGTTGTTTTACAGAAATTCTGTTTTCCTATAGGGTGCTTAGGCATGACTAGATGGGAACTTTTATCTGTTTTGTGTGACACAAGCATCTGGGCTATTTCCCAGTTCCCCCAGACTCGGCCTGGAGGAAACAAGAGACTATGTAACCAAGCTCACTTCATGTATTATGTTCTCTGTATTAAAAGCTTCTACTTGTTTAAAGTCTGAATAACTCATGTCAGTGGTTCAAATCTGCTGGAGAAAGAGAGGCATTTGTTTATATGCTAGTGTCCTCACATCTAAACCCCACATACTATTTCTGAACTCCTTGGTACACTCCATCTGTCACCTTCACACATCTTCTAGCCAGTGTCACACTAGAAGCAGCCTAGGGATAATGGTTTGCATGCAAATTGAGATGGGTGGACAGTATGCTTGGTGAATTGTGATCTCAAGCTTTTATGTATATATTTATGTATGTAAGGCCAAAATATTTATCAACATCTTTATTCCTTTCCTGGCCTTGCTTTCCCTGGCCTGGCCTTTCCTTTCCTTTCCTTGCCTCTCCTTCTGTTTTCTCTGGTTTCCCAAGGCTAAATTACTTATTTCCTCTTTTTGGTCAAATTCCCTTTTTCTGCAGAGCTGTAATCCACTTTAATAGCTGCTGTCTGAAGGGGCTAATATTCACTTCATGCACGTTTGCCTTATACATTTCATACACGTTTACCTTTTCAGAAGTACAAGTACAAATGACATTACGGAGTAACTCTTTCAACTTTATGGCAACCATCCAAAATGCAAGGGATAGGTTCTTTCAGTAAATCTAGAAGTGAATATATTAGTTCCACCAGCATTTTGCTTATTTGCTTTGATTGTTTCATTGCCTCATTTTGGATTTTAGTGTATGTCTTTGCCTGGTAGCTTTGCATAGCTACTAGGGCTATACCTGGATGATGCTATTTTTATGCTTAGTTGCAGGTCTTTTTATGTTTGGCTGCCATTTGGCACTTTAGCTGCCTTGTGTTCTAGACCTGCACAGAGCAGCAGACAGGCCTCCCAGAAATGAGGGCATTTCCATAGCACAGAAGCAAATCTCGCTGAACTTCATAAATGCTGGACTTTGAATTTAAATTGTGGCAATGGAGTGAATCTCATGAAAGGAATATGACATAAATAAAATATACTAACATTTTACCACCTAATTTCAGAAAGCACAAACATATTTTTGTGAGGCAACCTGAGCTATACACAGATCCTAATCTGGCTTCTATGTCTACAGAAATATTTGCACCTCATGAGCATTACAGACCCAGGAGTCTGTTCCATGTGTGATTGCGGAGCCTTTCCATAATTGAAAAGCTTTGTTTTATACCTTAAAGAAGTAAAGAAAAGGCTCAATAATTTTACCCAACATATTGATAGTCATTAATTAAAAACTGATTGGAATATATCCATTTTCTGTTCACTGTGTCTAGTTACATGTGTCAATAACATTTTTCACTGCATATCATTTGAAATTTGTAATAGGACCATTTTCTTTTCCTACTGGTTGAAACATATGTGGAAAATTTTGCGTAAAGTGTGAAAAAAATTGTAATTAAGGAGAAGATGACTGAAACATTTTTAAATAACCTCTTAAGATGAACATATTTATTTTACTTTTGTTCTAGATAATATTTGCACTTTCTGAATAATTTTTAATTAGAAAAAGAACCAATAAATTCTATTTAATTTTACAGTGCTTTTGTAGTTTTGTACTCTGTTTAGTGCCTGAACATCTTGTCTTGTTATTGGCTGGAAAATACCTTTATTATAATTCCCTTTTT
>VZRN01004072.1:3347055-3366253 GCA_013397935.1 Dasyornis broadbenti | reverse complement strand
TTTTTTTTTTTTTTTAAGTTGAACTATTTTACATAGAAGAAACATTCATATCTCGTTATAAATCCATGGCAGTAGACACTTGATTATGTAAAAAACCCCTTTTAACTCAACCGTGATTCTTCTGTCAGTACTAGGTTAAATGTGTGTAGTCAAGAGAGGCAAATGCCAGGTCAACACCAAGATAAAATTATAGGTACAAGAGGTACTTTACTAGCATTAATAATGAAACAGTTGCCAAATTTTAGTTGCAGCCAAAGGAAATAATAGGTTTTCAGATTCTGTGAAAAGTGCTAGCACTGATTAGCATCAAATTTTATTTGTGCTAAGCTGCTTGAGGCAAGAGAGTACAAAACCAACTAGATGCATTCATTTATTATTTTACAGTATATTAGTTCCTTAAATGTTCCTCTAAAAGTTTAAGAATTTTTTTTTCTCACATTCCTAGATGGAACTATAACCAGTATCAGAGCAAAAACGGTAATCTGCTTTTCTGTGTTATTTTCGTTTGTTTGTCATTGATTTGCTACAAGGCTTGAGAAACATCTGACCTTTTTGTGCTTCTCTTTTGTCATTTTGATTTGCTTGTGTTTAAGCATTTCACAGGAACAATCGGAAGCTTGATTAACATTAGTTAAATGTTTGAGATGTTTCCCCTGCTTTTGTAGGCATATTGAAGCTGTTGTTGAGGGTTTTAGATCATTCCATAAGTACAGTATATGAGCATGTTACAAAGAGGGTGTAGCTATTAAAGACCAACAATCTGATTTTCTTTCTACTTCCTGAGAGCAATTGGGTATGTGTATGTATATACATATATATGTACATATGTATGTGTGTGCGTGTGTGTGTATGTGTATATACACACACGCACGTTTCCTTCACATGAAGGAAACTACATATGCAGAGAAAATTATTTCACCCTTCCATGGCTGAGGCCAACTGACACAGACAATCCATTCCCATACCACATACTCCTTTTTCTCCTAAATCATGGGGCTGCATGCAAATTACCAGGAGGGAATGATTCCTGACCCATGATGGCTTCTGAAGCCTGTCAGAAAATTGGGAGACTTGGCTGGCACAGGTCATGGCCGAGTTATGGACTGTCCTGACAGGCTGACAGTGGAGGCAGCTGAGCTGTTGCTGAGAGATGTGCTCTGAAATAATGTGATTTACCAGCATCGACATTGCTGTTTATTTCTCAGGACAGAGGTCCTCTGTTCCTATGTCACACTGAAGGGAAGCCAAGACACTGCAAGGATCATTGAAGCTTTTTCAGTGCTTTACTACAGCAGTGCTAGTTTTATTAGCTACAATGAGAACTAAATTAAGATGACTTTTTTCCCCTGGTGTTTAATTGTTTCAGTACAGTGACAGTTGGGCAATATGAATAGTCCTGCATTCTGACTGTCATCAGAAACCAGGCACTATTGTGTTACAGCCAAGTCGTAGGTTTTGTGTTTGCTTATTTCCATTCTCATTATTTTCCCTAAAGCAAATTGTGCTTTTAGGATTAAACTGGTTTAGAGTGCTTAAATGTATATCCTTGTGCTTGCTAGCATTTATCAGAGAAAAGTAGTCAGAACAAAAATCTTACTGGAGGACACTAATTCTGCAGGAATGAATTAAATAGCCAAGAGCAAAACACTCCTCTGGGCTGGAAACTATATGCGCTCCCAGCAAGATATTATGTCCCCTATCTCTCTGAAAGGACAATTAAGCATTTAAGTGAGGCCTTAAATTAGGAGTCTGTTGGCCCTTGGCTGTCTGTGTCCTCAATACAAAGAGTAAAATGCTTTCAGAAGGGGATTGGATCAGGTCTACGAGTGTGGATGCATCTTTCCTGTTTTCAGAAAGATGATGGTTGATACTCGCTTGCACTTGCGTCAGACAGAACTTCTCACTGGAAGGCTTTGGAAGCCTTGGATGGAAGTGATAGGAGGTTTTATAAGAAGATTTCAAACACCTGCAAGGGTGGTGCCAGTTTCTTAAATCCTTCCTCACTTTCCTTTGGAAGGAATTTTACTCATCTCCTTTTCTATTTCTTTTTCCACATACTTTATTTCTTTCTCTAGTTATCTTAAGAAAAACTTCTTTTTGACCACTGTTCCCAGTATTTTTCAAGTTGCTATTTCATTCTATAGTCTTCAAAGAATTTTTTTTTTTTCCAGAAATACTGAATAAGCAAGACTCTGACTGAGTCTCACTTTCTGCAGGTTGTGAGGGTGTCTGGGTCAGCAGGAGGAAGAGCTGGAAATTAGGAAACTTATGAGAGGGATCTATCTATGGGGATAACAGGAAAAAAAGGGAAATGCTTGTTGAAAGATTGAACCCTAAAGGGACAAGGTTCTCTCTCTTTTTACCTCCTTGTAGGATTTCTGATCTGGTACTTCAGATGGAGACTGGGCTCTAACTCTTCTCTGAAATAAACTATTTCTGATAGCAATGCTGAGATATTCCATGGTATTGTGAGATCTCTCTTCCCATTGTATTTCTTTTACAGCTTGAGACTGTGGGGCAGAAGCAAAAGTGATTTCTCTGAGCTGGAATAATTCATCTTCCAAGTTTTGGCTTGTGTTTTTTTCACTAAAGGTGCCTCCAGCATGTAGTTATGTAGCAGCAGTATTTGTAGAGGGAGAATCAGAATCTCTATTCCTTCTTCACTGGCACATTTTTGCACATAGCTCTTCTATAACTTGAAAAATGGCAAAAGTATGATAGCCCATTTTGGGTATCATTCTATGAAAAGTGCCTAACAATTTCCATAAGATTTTTACTTTGAGAGTGGCTCTGTTATGTTTAAAATGCCATTACAGTCTTCTTCCAGGCAGGGCACAATTTTATTAAGTAACTCCATTGCATTACAGGAACACTGATCCCCTAAAGTGATGGTTACTCTTGTTCAGATAAATTTTCTTGTTTTTTTGTTTTCAAAGTACTGTGAAATATTAAGGTCTTAGTGAAGACTTATGACCATAGTTATACTTAGGCAATTCATTGGAGAAACTGTGGATCTTGCAGAGATTCTCTAGGCGTGACACTTCAGAAACAAAGCCTGAGAAATGAACTGAAGAAAGGGCTGGTTTTCTTGCCATTCTGATCTCTTCTTTGGGTGCCATATGTATGGTTTGGTTTTATCAGTAGTGCTGAAACACAAAAAGTGTCCTAGAAGAGCTGGCTTCCTTGAAGGCTGCCATTTAGACAAGAACTCGCCAGTCTAGAAGGTGTGCCGTAGGAATGTAGGTGAGGTTGCAGGAGGGCTCCAGACTGAGCTGGCTGTTTGGATGACCTGGGAATGGACTGTTAAATAAAGTGGAGCATGGGCTGATATGTTGAAGTGCAGTGCTATATAAGACAATGCCTACTGGCTAATAATAGAAAGGAGACAATCTATATGTGTGCTTTTGTAAAGGATGTTTGCCATGTTATTATATTATTGTAAATTCATTGGCTGTGGACTACATAGTCCAAACAACATTTCAAGACAGTGCTGTGGGAGAAGAGAATATATCTTGGCAATCTGAGACAGGAACTCATTTATCATTAGGGGCAGAATAAAAAAACCGGGAAAATTCAGACTGTGCCCACTGCTTTGGTGTCCAGGACCAAACCAAAACATGTACCACAGAAAGAGACAAAAAGGCTGTCAAGGCTGGTATCACACACTGAATGGAAAGTGCAAAGGCCTTGGAATACCAAGACTGTGGATGTCTTCCTGCAGGGGCATGCCTTGTTTTAGAACTCAAATTTCTGGCTTCTTCTGTGTTCATGAGAAGCAGACAAGCAGTGTAAATAGCTATGTTTTTCTACAGCCAGCTGGATAGGACTTGCTTGTTGAATTCTGTTTACTCAAAAGGGAAACAGAGTCTGATTTTTGCGTGACTTCTAGTCTTGCTTTTGTGAAGAAGAATCTCTGAGAGAACAACGAATTCCAGTGTAGCCAGTGAATTATACCACTCTAGAACTGGATCTATCCAGAGGCAAATAATGTCCTTTCTCCATGAAATATTGTGTCATTGGTATCACCATTAATAGGCTTTGTATTTGAGTAGGGTTTGTCCAGTCCACACACAGCAAAAGCGAATATGGGTCCTCTATTGCTTTATGAAATTTTCAGATATGATCATGGTGATGCATTGTTGGTAGCAGTTTGAAAATAGATAGGGATATGTTCAATTAAAAGAGATTGGTTTTTTTTTTTTTTTTTTCTGTGTAATGATCTTGGGGGAGCTGACAATTTGATCTCCACAGACATGCCTCTCCAGAGCAGGTTTTATAATATGGATTAAATGCAAACCTAACACTCTAAATTCCCCTCATAAAGAGGAGTTAGTAGAGCACAGACATATACAGCTAGAGCTAGGATATTGTTTCAGGAGTGGAAATATGGGCTGATTATTAGAAAAAAAGTATTGCCAAGACATATCCTGTTATATGTTGTCTAAAGTTTAATCCAGTTGTGTATTATGAGAAAATTACCAAATTTTCTACTTCCTGGCTTTCTGCAAATTAGGTTAGATAGAAGTATAGAAATACACACTTTTTGTACCAGTAGGAAAATGATCTAGGTAAAGTAGCCAGTGTTTCCCTCTCCTAAATTTGATGGTTCTGCTTGCCATCTTTTGCACAACAAAGCACGGGATTTAGAAGTTACCAGCCGCTATATTTGCTTTCTAAAGTGTGAAGAAAACATGTATTGTCCTGAGGATTAAAGGGCTGATTCTCTTTGTGCTCAGTTCAGGCAGAACTGAAGTGTTTGTAATGAAAGTGAAAGCTATTAAAAAGCATGAAACATGAGAGAAAAATAACGTGTTTATGTCTTCTTTGTTGGATAGGATTTGATGATGCCCTTAGAAAGTTTTAAGTGTAAACATTTGTCTTATTAACTAGCATTTCTTTTGTGCATGTTACAAACACTTCCACTTGTTAATTCTAAGTGCGGTCAGAGCTGTTGTTTCAACCCACTGGGAACTGTTTTGCCAAATATCATCTGAACAACAAAAACTCATAATCTGTGAGCTAGTTCACATCTCCAATACTAACTAAACAGCATTTTGGAAACTGGATGTGTAGGATTTTTGAGACTACAAAGAAAAAGTAGTATTTCTAGTGCTAGTTTTGGTGACTGGAATAAGATGGGAAGGTAGCTGTGCTGTATATGGGAGCATGAAAAGCTTGCAGTTGGAACAGATGCTGAGAGTGCCCTGTGACTCAAGGTATGATTTCCTGCCATTCCTGCCAAGTTTCAAAGCTTGTGGGTTTTTTTCCTCTCCTTATTTCTATTTTTAGGCTGAATAGCTAAGAACTTGTGCTTATGGAATTAAGATTCACTATTCTTGTTATACTTATTTTGTTGTGTCTTTGCATACACATCAAATAATTATTCTGGCCTGCAGGAAAAACTGAGAGTAAAGATGTAAAAAGCTGAAGAAAATGCAGGGTATTTTTGGTATGGATCACATAATCACTTGGCTCAATGGCAAGCTGCAAAGCTTTGTCTGAGTGTGACAGACTTCCCTTGCTGTGTGGTAGTGCTCGTTGAAGCCTTACATCCTTTGTCTTGCTTCAGTACAGATTTTCTCAGTGACCTTGGGCAAGGCACACAGCAGCGAATCCTCAGCCTGACGGATGATGCCTGTGGAACTGGGCACCCGGTGGCTCTGGAGCACTGACGGCCAGGGCTCCCCGCCCCTGCTTCCCTGCTTGGAGCACTTCTGTGGCTGAAGGGATTTGTGAATATAAAGGCTCCTTGATAATCAGATATAAGAGTAAAGGGTGGGGGCATATAAGTACTGCAGATAGCTAGTCCTTAACGAGGGATTCCTTGTATCCTCTTACATAGTTCTCTCCCCTGGGTTTTGCTATGAAAGGAGATTAACAAACTCACAGTATGATTTAAATATGCAAGTCATCAGTCTCAGGAGCAAGTGGTGAAGACTGCCTGACCTGTAATCAGAGGCTGTACATCCCCCTTAGGAAACCATGACAGTCAAAGAAAGAGAGCTCCAGAGTCAGGAAAAAAGTATTTGGATTATTGCCCAATAATATTAAAATTGTTAAAATTCATATCTGCAATCTCTATTAGAGTGATTGGGGAAAAAATGAACGTCTGCCATTCTTATGACAAAGCACGAAATTAAGTAGTGTAGGACTAAAGAAAATTAAGATAGGTGTGTGTGCAAATGTATGTTCTACTAAGCTGAAAGGATTTCTTGTATTCTTAAAGGTTTGAGAAGAGAGAAAATCAAAACAGTTTTGTAAAAGACTTGCTAGCTGACCATTATGCCAGTATATTTCTTAATGTCTCAGGAACCTTTTCCTTTTTATTCAGTTTGTTTAAATTTCATGATGATTTAATTAAAAGTTTATTTGCTTATCTCTAAATTGAGTAAAAATCCCTAAGAATAAGCAACTTCTGGCAGCTGTGTGGGGAATAACTGCCTCATCTATTTACCAGCAGTGGATCAGAAGCTAAAAGGAGATCCCACACCTTTTAGAAAAGGTGATTCCTAATTTTAAATTTCTTTCTTTTCAGCTGTTTTTAATCTACCCAAAGCATGAATACAGTATTGTGAGCAAGGCTGTGCAAATAATTAGTTAGTTTGACAGCTGAACTGAAAATAAACATTTGTTTTATTCTGAACCAAAATGATCTTCTTCTAGTGGAACTTGGTGGCTTCTTTATTCGGTTGGGTTTTTGTTTTTATTTTTTTTGTTGAGAAAAACTTTCCAAAAATTTTCTTTTGTGTTAAATGATAACTTGTATTATGTGTGAAACAAAATATTTTATTTCTATTTTGGAGATTTTATAAGGTAAAATAAAAGTGATAGGTTTGAAATGTCAGTCGTAGGTACCTTTCATTAGGTACTCGTGCCCCTCTTACCACGCTGTTTACTCATGACTTAAACAAGACTCTTGGGCAAATTCTTTTGGATTCAGAGAAGGAAATCAAATATAGTTTAAGAGATGGGACAGCTCAGCTCCAGACCCCACAGACACAGACAAGAGTGCTTTATGGTAAAACTAGGTGTTCTGCACACTGAAGGTGAGAACTCCACAGAAACAGGGCTGCCTGGGCATGCTGTATGCACTGAACTTCCACCCTATGACTTTTCTTTCTGCCAGAACAGGTCTTATCTCACTAGTCTCCTGTGTGCAGAACTTTCCCTGGAGAGCTCTAATCTCAGAACTGTTTATTAAAACAGGTCTGTAATGGGACATCTTGAAAACTCTTGCCTTCTCTTCTACCTCTAAACAGCTGAATGCATGTGAATTCTGCTGTTGCCAGATGTGCTGTCTATTCACTGATGATAAGCTTTCACAATGGGAAAATTTTATTTCATGCATGCTAAAATTCATTAAATGTTCGTTAGAATAATGATTTGAACTTAGCTATTCCCATTCCTTGTTGAATACCGGACTATACAGTGAATTACTCTCAGGCGGGCCCAATGGAAGTTTAATTGTTTGTGAAAACATGAACAGCTTCAGCAGGAGAGACTTTCATGTCCAAAACCCCTATAACTCAATGGTTAGTTGTTCCCAGCTGAGTACTTTAACCACCAGGCTATTAAGTATAATTCAGGCAGCTACTGCAGCCTCATTTTTCCTTTTGGAGCATACTTGTGCATTGAGAGGATAAAGTACAAAAAAAAAAAATGACAGATACATGATGGCAGAGACCAGAACCAAATGAAAACCTTTAAAGAAGTCCTTCTAAATGCCATGGGGAGACCTAAGAGTAAAGCACATTTGAATACTGAAACATTCCTTTATATGCTTTAGCCATGGATTTCCAAGTTTTCTCTTAAAGATTAAGCTTGAAAGTCTTGGCCAGAGCGGTGACACAAAATTCATCTCACTCCCATCTTCAGCTGCCAGTTTAACAAAGATCTCAAGGACAGACCCTGGTATACATATGAATGGTGAATCATCCCATGTGAGTCTGAAGTGAAGTGGACATCTGGAAGTGCCTATGTATGTTTGCTAGTCATAGATGAAGACAGAGTTATTTTCAAAGACTGGGAGTTTCTAACCACCTCCTGCTATACAGCACTGAGCATCTCAGCTCTGAACTGCCTCAATGACAAGCAGCTCCTTCAGTATTTAGGTCTGATATCTCTGCAGTGCAAACCTCTTGCCATGAACTGTCTTATTTGCTTACTCTCATAAAATATAGATGGTTTTGTTCTTGACATACAGGCTTGTAATTACTTTTGATTTGTTTTACATGTAGGACTTTATAGAAGGAATGTAGAAATTTTTGTTTTTAATTGAGAACATTGGAGGACACTCCCACAGCAGCTGTTTACAGTGATATTTGTCATTCTTTCATTCTCAGACTGTTGTGAATATTGTAGTTACTACAGTTATTTAGGCAGACTGATTCATTATAATAAATAATGTATTTTACCTTACAGTTCCTATTTGCAGCAATGCTCCAGATGCCTCCCTATAATACACTACAGGCCATTAAAATATTAAAACACACAAAAATTGAATCATAAGAATAATGCCAAATGGAAAAATAAAACAAATAACTGGACTGTGATGGAAGCCTTTTTTTTCAAATCTAACATATCCATCTTTCTAAACAGTTATGTGACATTCCTTAACTGAAGGCTCAGGATGTGGGGAGGGCAAGAGGAGGCAAGGGCAGCATACAGCCTATATTTATGCAATTCCTAATGAAATAATACAGTAGTTATGAATTTATTTGGGACACTTTCCAGATCCACTGACTGAAAAATAGTGAAGTTATGGAGTTATATCTATATTAATCTTCCTGATTTTATTAAAAGCTTCTGTTCTAAACACTAAGGAGGAAAAAAGTTAAGTAACATATTCCCACTTTGTAAGAGCTGAATTCTGCTCTCCCTGCACCATGTCACCTGCCAAGGAGAACAGAAAATGATGGCAGGAGCTGAGAACTGAGTGCAGGCAATGCTCTGCAGCCCCAGCTGCCACCCCTGGGCACTGCACCAGGGCACCTGAGGACATGAGAAATGCAATATCACTGGGTCGAAGTTGTTATACATTTGGACAAGCAGAGCTGCCCTATGCCTTGAACCACCTTATGCATATGCTAATATTAGCATCAAATTTTATCTGGCGAGGTATCAAATAGGGTCCTTGCTTTGGTTTAAAAAAACCAGCCATGTGTGGTCTTTGATGTGCTGCAGCAGCTTACCCTTAGCCAACAAGTTAAAAATCATCCACCCTGCCTACAGTGGCAGGTTGTCCTTTGTGCCAGGAGAGCCTGCAGCAGCTAAACCCTGGCTTTGCAGGAGGGAGATCTCAGTATCCTGGGCCAAGGGTTCTCTTGTGGGTATAGGCTCAATTTCCATCCACAGCAATGGCAATGTCTGCAGCTGGTTTAAGGGCATTAAGTGACTCACTGAAATTTATGCAAAATGGTATGTGAAAGTTTCCTCTTCCTTTGCTTACTGCCAGAAAGCATTACAGAATGGTGTAAATTAAGAAACATTTATTGCTACCTTAGGAAAAAAGTGAAAGGAATACTGAGGTCTTTTCATCACACAGGCCAGTGTAGCGCTTTGGTGTGGCTGAAGATCATAGGAATGACTTAATATTTTCTCTAACAAACCTTGATAGTAATACTGCAAAATGTAAAATGCAGCTACAGACCTGTCCGAGAAAAGCTTAAGAGCATTTAAAATATTTTTAAGCAAAGGATTAGCAAGTAAGCACCAGTAGAAAAGCAAAGTTAGTAAAATTCTGCTGCTGATAAAAGCAAAATTAATGTTACTTCCATGTGTCCTTGATCATTTTACAGTGTTACATGTGGGGTTTTTTTGAAAATGATTTAACTTGCCGCAAATGATGTCTGAACTGGCCATCTATCACTGCACAGTTTGTCTACAGTGCTTAGGAATTTAACACAGAGAATGACAAGTGTAATTACATGCTTGTGAAACATATGCCATAATTTATGGATATTAAGCAAGTATAAACAAGAGATCAAATCCTAGTGTAAGCAGTCATCCAAGAAATCATCTTGACATTTATTTCATTAAAATCTTTCTTTCAGTATGACAGACAGAATGTACCTGAGTTGCACTCACAGCACATCTGCAGATACTTGCCAATTATTGCATGTTTGCAAAGCAAAGGATCATCAGATACATGAACTCAGCTAACATTTTATTTTCAGTTACATTTTGCACATGTAATTATGTAGGTGTTTATCATGCTTATTATTATCCCTTATTATTATCATCATTGCTATTATTATTATTAATCTCCTACAGGTGATTATTATATAGGACTTAAATAGCAACAGCCCTTTTCACCTGTTTCACTGTGTGTTAACATTCTTTGTAATTTAAGTTAGAAAACTGAATAAAAAAGGCTCAAGTCCGAGGGAGCTGGTGGTTTGTTCACTTGAGGACCTGCTAGGAAGAGAAGCAGAAAAAGAAGACTGAGATGTGCTGGGTGAGGTGTCGCCAAAAGATTGGTGCTGTACACGTTAGGCACTCCTGCAGCAGTGAGCATGGGAGCAGACTGGGCACTCGGACTCCCAGCTGGGATCTTCCACACCCTCTGTCTTACTGCAGTACTGAGAAGGCAGTGGGGTTGCTAATGTTGTGTAGATTGCAAAATTGATTTTTATTTCCTGTTGTCAGGAAATGTCTGTGTCTGCCTTATCCCTCCTGCTAAGTGGTGCTTTATTCCGTGAGCACTGCCACGGAACTAGAATAAGCCAAGATTTTGAAAAGGAGGGAAAAAGAAGGCGAATCTGGCAACCAGTCCCTGCCAGGGGCAAAATAACGACTGATATAAACCAGTATTAATGTACAATGAAGTATCGTGAACGCCAGTCTTTACGGAAGGATGGAAAATAGGCCTTGGCAAATAAACCTGAATGTCTTTTTAGCAAGACTTTGAGTGGTAAAGGTAACAGCATTTACTTGTGTAAATCTCAGAACCACACGTCATTCTGTGAGGTACTTTAACCATACTTTATTTAATAAGACTATCATAATGATACAATTTAAAAAAAAAAAAATTAGTTCTTTATGTTAATAGTAAATTAGGTAGCTTGGGGTTTATCTGGGTAAGGTTATGCTCAGGAATGGGACGGAAGGTCCGTAGGGAAAAGTCCTTCTCTGCTAGCTACTGCTGATATTGCTCTTATGCCAATGCCTGTTTCTGTTGAGGAAATGTTTTCTTGCCAGATTGCCAGTGCTCTTCTACAGCCACTTTGGGCATTCATTTCCTGATTACGAGCCAGAAACTGGGGAGGTTGTTGCAGCCAGGTTTCCTTGAACCTTTTTACTTATCCAGCTTGTTTCTAAGGTTTTCAAGGAATATCCGCAAGACATAAACAGACCGTGCTGGTGGGAGCTGACATCTCTGCATTAGCCAGAGCCCTCTGATGGTCTTCAAGTGAGGTGAGCCTTCAAGTGAGGGAGGAGAGAACTGTCTGTGAAAGACAAGAAAATGAGTCTGTGTCAGGCAGGAAGCCTACAGAAAAATTACAGCAAATATACCTGGTCTCAGTTGGTTGTGATATTTTACATTCCTGCCGTCAGCTTAGCAAGGTGATACCAGTTGTATCATTTGAATATATTGTTTCCCTGTTCAGTCACCAGAGCTTTTCCAAGGTATACACACTGAGACAAAAGAATTAGAATTTGTAGGTCAAGATTATTCATGCTCTGTATCCTGAAATATAAAATTCTGTCTCTATAACTAAAAACAAAAGTAATTTAGCAAATAATGACTTGATCCAGAAATTGTTGCTAAAATTGTCCTGTAGCAAGCCTTATCAAAATCATGATGATTTATCATGAGATTAGGAGAACATCTACTGCTTAGTTTGTGCTTTAATCCTAATGATGCAAAGTTGGGAAAAAAGAGTAATCCGGAAGAATATGTGAAAATTAATCATAGAATCATAGATTATATTCCTAAAATTTCAATGGATAGAAGGCAAAATTGTCAGGGCATGGTACCATTGCTACCACTGCTATTACAGCAAGAGGCTGAGGACAGAAGACACATCTGTTTCAGCCTGCAACCACCATGTGAGCAATACTGGCTTACTACTGCAATATTGTGGCCTGCAGGGTCCTGAGCCAGAGGACTATTTAAAAGATTAATTGTCTGGAAAGCATTCGGAACCTGAAATCTATCTCTGCTGCTTGACTTTCAGATAGATAAAGTCTCAAGCTTCTTTGCACTTGAAATGTCTTTTCAGGCTGGAAACACTCCATTTCCCAAAATACACAGAAAGTGTGCTTGTTTATAAAGAAACATAGTATTATAAAGGATGTAATGGAATAGCAAGATACAAACTCCCATGCTTAATGTTTTCTTCACCACACCTACAGTCGTGAACAGATGTACTAGGTTTCAGAAAGTTATTTGCCCCAAAATTTTTCTATGTTGGATGTTTTCAAGAACAGCATAGATGCTATTCTTGAAAAGGCTATTAACATCGCCTTTGATTATTCATTTCACCTGGGAGATTTCTGGTATATGCAGTGTGATGGGAAGATAGGAGATTGTTTGCAGAAATCATAGTCCCTCTGCAACTTTCTTTTGCAAGGGAACGAATACTATTAATGTTGCTGTCTTAGTCCGTTCCCTGTAAGATAATAATATCAGACCTTTTCCAGTACCATGAACTTTATTGGAACAAACAAAATTTGCTTTGGGAATCCCTAGCTTTAACAGGGCCTATTCATTATTCTCTAGCTGTTCTCCTAAAAGCTGTTTGGCTTTAAAGCACTTTGCACTACTCTGGACTTGGCTGCAGAGCAATCAAGCATGGTGTAATTTGCCATCAGCCTCATTACTTTTTCAGCTCTTCGAGATCTTTCTCAGCTACACCTGTGGTATGTCACAGTATTGCTTTTAAAAAGTACATGAGTACATGAACCCAAGTCCTGGGTTCATCTGCATCTGCCACCATTTGGGTCTCACTTCAACCAAGAGCATGACAGTGATCCAATGATAGTGTTCAGACCATCATCCTGTATTTCAGAAGACTCAGAGGCACTGATGTATGATAGGCTTTTAAACATCTTTTGTTCAGCTGAAACAATGTTTAGACCTCATGGTGATAAACATTGAGTCTGTTTGGTAAAGAGGAGATTGGTCACAGGCAAGCATTCCTGTGTGCTGGGAACATGCTTTTGCTCTTGTGCAGATCTTGGAACTCAAAAATTTCTAGACTCACTGTTTCAGACATGCGGTTCATTATTTTCCTTTTCGATTCAAAAAAAGTAAAGAAGCTAGGAGTTAAATTTAAATAAAAAGATCAAATACCTACTGTAGCAGGCATTCAAATTTGCTCTTGCACTGTTTACTAAGAAAGAGCAGAAAACCCCACCCCTTTGCTTGGTATTTTTGTTTAACTTCTCACATAAGCCAAGGAAGACATAAGTCTTTATTTCTTCCATACCAACATTTCCTATCTCTGATCTGCTGTATGGGTTTTAATGTTTGCTTACTTCACAGGAGCTGTTTGAATAGTTTGCGTAGCAGAATTTCACATGGTTTATTTTTTCAAGTTTTAAAAATGAACCAAACAAATTCTATCTGTTCAGTTGGCTTACGGAAATTTATACATGAATGGAAAAAGGGGAAATTTCAATATACGTGACTAATAAATTAGCAGTCTGTGGTCCAGAGAGAAATGGAAAATTGCAGCATTAAATCAATTTTATGTGGTAACATAACAAAACAACAGATTGTTTGGGGTACTTGAGGTAACCACCTTTCCCTGATAATATATGATTTTCAGTAGCACTGAGCAACACATTCTTCATCAAGTTTATAGTGAAAATTTCTGACAGTGGCAGGTGAGGAATTAGTTTTGAGGATGATGTCCTTCTGGTGGCTCATGCTGAGAATGATATTTTTTATATTAACTGGCAAAATAGCCTGGCAGCACACAGGCAATTACCTCAATTTTATGTTTAGTGCTCTTCTCATAAATCTGTGTAATGATGGCATCTCTGTTATGAGCTTACATTAACTTACTGCTTACAGTAATTCTATTGAAACAAGTAAATGTCCACTCTGTGATGAAGGTAGTACAATTATGGTATTCCAAAGAAAGAATTGCTTGAGCTATATATAAGAAGAACAGATCAGGGCTTTGTGAAAGGAAACATTAATTGCACAATTAGGTAGAGCTTTGGTAGTGATTTTTCTTGCATATATGTGAATTTTGTTCTCCATAAGGATTTTTTCTCAGGAAGACAAAGTGTTAATTGTTAATTTCTTTTTTGGCTACATCCTGTCCTCCAAAGTGGTATATAAAGTCATTAAGGGAGGTGAAGCAAAATGCAGTATATGTCCCCTTGGTCTTACCAAAACCCCTTTATTCCGCATAATAGCTTAATCTAAGATGAGCTGTTGAGAGGCAAAGGCAGATGTCCTGTTTATCTTGCTCTTTCATGAGGCATTTATTAGTGACCACTGCCAAAGACAGAGCATAGGCTTGCCCCAATATGCTACTCTAAGAGGAACTGCAGACATTTTGTGGGTGATTTGTGTTTGGTATGAAGCTGGAATTTACGAGAGTGGATATCCAAAGTTTTAGACCAAGCAGTTACTGGAATCACACTCCAAGTAAAATTAACTTTGTGCTTTGTCACCTAATACATGTGTTCTTTTCTTACAATATATTGAAATATTTCCTTTGGCATCCTAGCAAGATGGGAAATGGGGATCCTTGTATCCTTTCAAATATTCCTGTATAGTTAATAGAGAGGAACTTTAGCTTCAGTTGTCTTAGGGGAAAAGTTAAGTTCCAAAAATATTTTCTTCTTCCATGAGCATTAGAAATTTACCTTAATGTGCTGACCTTGGCTGTGCACACTTAAAGCAGATGCATTAAGGTAAAATTAGCTTATGAATTAGCCAATTTGATAGACTACCTGACCTGCTAAGTACCTGCAAAAAATTCTTTCAGGTATTTTTGTCCAGAGTGCTTTATTATCTGGTGGCAAGTGCTTTATTATCTGATGATAACTGCTTGGGCTGAGCTGTCGAAAGACTTTAGCAGAAAACATTACAAAAATTCAGAAATCATCAATTGCAGGCATTTGACCTACAATTCAAATTTGGGCAAAACCATTGCAAAATGAAGCAATTAAGTCAGATTTGCCATGGGCAGGGAGTGAGACAGACTGCTTGAAGACCCTCTGCCTTGACTTGAAAGTAGTGGTCGTCATTCACTTGTGAGTACTTCTGAATAGATGGTTTCTGTGCTCTCCAGACCAATTTTTAAGTGTGGCATTTGAGGAATATTGCAATTCATGGGCACTATCAATGGCAAAGGTTTGGATCACACACTTTAATAAGCAAACCCATTTCTTCCTTGCCGATATCCTCAGGTACCTTTCTGGTTTCACTGTTCTGTAACAGCCTATTAATCTGAACTTGTGGCTTGGTGCAGTAAGGGCATTTGGTGTAGCTGGGAATGCTCTGTCATCACCAAGGCTCATGCTAAAGGGGTTGGCAGCTCTGGAAGTAGTGTGGGAGCTTCAGGTGTTCAAACATGTGAAAGGAGTTTGAAAGTTTTTGCTTTCATCTCCTCTCAACCTTATAGTTCACATGATGGTTTTGAAAAGGATACAAACCAAAGATGCCGCCCTCTTTTAGAGGAATGGGAATGAATAGGGGTTTTGTCTATCAGATGAGTCCAGAAGTGAGATTCTAGCTGTTATCACTCACTTACTGGGTGACAGCTGGCAGACAAGTGAATATCACAGGATCATGCTAAAGGATATGGTCTGTATTTTCTGGACAAGGTAGCTTCAAATAAGCAGAGGAGTGAGAGAAGATGAAAATGGTGACATTGGTGTAGCATTAAAGAGGGAGAGAGTAAATTTAAATCCACACATCTTAGAAAACAGAAGATAATTTTTGGTTTACTCCTGTCTGATAATAATAACTAAAATGATAATATTATGGTCCCAAATTCAATGGGAGAAGTGTCACTGTGTCAAATGACATAGCTTAGAACTTAAAGTTACTGATGTTTTTGACATGAGTAAATTTTTTTCCTTAAAGGGTACTTTTTTGAAAATAGATTTATCTCTGCAAAAGCAGAAAATCAGATTTAATATCCTACAGCATTCAGAGATGCTGTGAGATTATTACAGTAACTTGTTTATCGTTTCATTGAGAAATGTTATTCACTGAACTGTCTGGGCCTCTTCTTGTCAAAGAAATTTGTCTCTGTAGTAGAAGCACAATGGGACTCCTCAAGTTCTGCTTTATGCAATGTCTGATCCTTCTCTGGTTTTATTTCTGTTATGCTTTTCTCCCTAATCAAACGAAAAAGGTCTTCCTGCCCTAGGAGATCCTTTCCCATAAAAGATCACTTAATTACCTTAAACCTTCCATATTAGTCAAATGACGTATGCACCTGCATTACCTCATGTGATTTGAAAAGTTACTGCATTTTCCACTGTTGATGTGCCTAGATTCTATCAGTCTCACAAATGAAGTTGTTCTTGAACTTTTTTTGTGTTTTTTAACAATCATGTTTTCTGGGAGACACCAATCCAAAGACAAAATTAAGGGAAAGGTAAATTGTAGGCAAGTGTTCTTTGACTTAAGATATTGTGCAAATAAGATAGGGATAATAGTATGTGTTACTAAATTCCTGTAAATCCCTGACATCTATTTTGGAGCTATATTAAATTGCATTAGCATCATTATTACCTTTACCCTTGCCAACATGTCTGTGATTGCTGCAGCACAAAAGCGCAGACTGGAGACAGACAGTACTAAGAAACAATTAGTAAAAGGTGAAATAAAAAGAGAGTATTGTCTGGGGCAGTGGTTGCCAAGTTAGAGAAGGGAAGGCTTTTGAGCTGAGGGTGGCATGGAAAGATAAGCAGGTGGACCTTCACACATTAAAAGTAGAGCAAGAAATGTATGCCTTCCAAATAGCATAATTGCTTCCAATTTTCAAATCTGTGAGATCCTAAAAAAAGATTTGAAGAGGAAAAAGTAGAGAATTGGAAGGGGTAGCTATTCAGTTTGACTCTCAGAAATGACTCAGACTTATACAAGGCTTTCCAGAAGAAACTAAGGTAGGTTGAACACTAGACTAGAGACAAAGGGAGCTAAGAAATAAATAAGACACATATAAAATTAAAAGAGACCTAAAAAGAGTCAGGGGATTGAAGACCTTTCTCAATATTGCCTTTATCAAGAAATGGAAAGAAAAGGAAGGCTTGGCAATTAGAAGACAATTGAGATCATGTAACAATGGCTACTGATAAAAAACAGATTTGGGAGTACTTGGAAAACCCAAACACAGGCAAATCAGTCATTCCAGATGATGTTTAATCACTGAGACTCTCTGAATGTCTGACCACTTACAAAGACCACTAGCAACTGGGATGGCACCAGCGACTCAAGAAAAGAAAAGGCATTGCCCAGTGCAATGGCAGGGAAAAAAAGGGATGAGTGATAACAGCAACTACTACCCCATAAGGACAGCAAATAGATAAAATGTGCAATGTGATAAAGCTAGAGAAAAGAACAGTGTGATTTCATTGTGCTCGCATGAAAGGATCACAACACGGAGGACAGAGTTGGCAGTTTATGTCAAAATTTTATGTGATCTTTCACCTACATTTTTCTTACTATGTGGACAAAGTAGAGCAACATTTCTAAGGTGAAGAACAGAAATTATTGTGGTCTGGAGAAATCACTGTTAGGAAAGATTTAAAGAGCTAAAGTAGTACGGCAGTTACACAGTGACTAAGAGAAGAAAATGCAGCAAGAAATGACTACTTGGAAGATTTTTTTTTTCAGATGAAAGAAGAACCAAAGAAGAACAGAGGTATGTCCCCTTATAGGAGCTTATAAGGTCATAGAACATTACCATGAGTCTTTGTCCTGGCAGAGAAACAGATTAGGAAATTCCATAAATCTCATCCATCCCTACCTTCAGTAGGTCAGATCTGTCAACATTTAGTTCTGTTTAACAAGCAAATAATGTCACAGACCTCTGGAAATCAGGATTAAGCATAAATCCTGATGATGAATGAAACTGGATGATCTTGCTCCTTGCAAAATGTGTACAAAATTGGTTTGGACTATTTTGTCTCTGTTTTTTAGCCTTTAAATTTTTATCTTTGTCCTCTGTGCCAGTAGCTCACACCTATACAGCAAAGTTATATTCCTGCCCAGGACGGCCAGTGCCTGGCCCAGGTTATTCCCCAAGTTAAGACTGAACACAGCTGGTAGCTGTTGAAGGAAACCAAAATTGTGCCATGCAACTTGCTGCGGTTTCTGCCATGTAGATGATTGTATGCCAGGATGCATCTGTCCTTTGCCTTGTTATGTTTATTCCAAAAGCTGCAAAAAGACATTTAAGTAAGAGGAACTGGCATAATATCATCCAGACCTTGGGCTGTGCTTGAGCACCCTTTGTTTTGTGTAACTGCATGACTCTTGGGGAAGAAAAGGAAGGAATTCGTGGGTGTCTCTGAATGAAAGAAGAGAATTTATATGTGTGATTAGGTCAGACAGATGCACAAACAGACAGAGTTCATGTTCCCAGCTTTTAAAAAGCTGCTGGGAAATCCTTATGCACTCCCAAAAGGGAGTTTCTTTCTATCTCATTCCTACTGAGTCTCTCAGTGAAGACCATTGTATTTCTACTGTGCAGCAGATCTGCAATTTCCAGCTTAAGTGCCTAAAAAACTATTTAATGGTCTGTAAAGTTTAAGAGGTCTTGTATTGACAGCTTCACAAAGGCAATTGTTGATCTTGGCACAACGACAGCCTGATACAATGAAGCTAGGTATTAATAAGCTTTTTCACAATGTCTCATGGAATCCTGATTTTCACGCTAATTGGAATAGTCTTTTGACATAAGTAATAAATGTAAGTAAATAATAATAATAACTAAACACTTAATAATATATAAAATAATTATAAATAAACAAAAATCTATTTGAAAATGAATAACATATATTTAAAAAATAAATATAATACATATATTTATTATATTTCTACATAATAAATTAGGGGTAATTGTCTAGCAGAAGGCCAGAGATGTTATGAAAATGAGCATGAAAATGGGGAAAATTAAGTTTCTTTCCCTAGCTTGCAAAATTTAATGGATTCCAATCCAGGGAAAATACTGGTATTCTTTGTGATGCAAAAAAAAAAAAAAAAAAAAAAAAAAAA
>VZRN01004072.1:3299787-3347050 GCA_013397935.1 Dasyornis broadbenti | reverse complement strand
AAAAAAAGAAAAAAAGAAAAAAGAAAAAAAAGACAAGATTAAATATCTTGGTAGACACAAGGATGGAACGGAAAGTAAATCTGATGAGTGATTGCAGTGTTGGGAAAGAGCAAAGGCAGCCTGTACAACATAAGACTGAAGAGCATCAAATAACTCAGGGGAGTATAATGACTCTTTTTCTGGTCCTGTTTCAGCAGTGTGGCTGGCAGCCTTTCCAGGCACTTTGTCTTTGCAAGAGACTCACACGTGCAGAGGCTCTGGTTAGGAAACAGGAGAAATCATAGAAACAGAAGACTGGTCAACTTGAAATGAAATTTTACAAGAGTTAATAGGTCTGAATAGTGGGTTTCAAAGGAATCAGTCATTTCAGGCTATATTGAAATTGGTTGGATGCACCAGTAATTCCAAGAAGGCCTGTTACTGAATCCATGTAATGGGGTGAGGTTTTGGACCTTTCTATTTATCAACAGGGAAAATAAGATTCCATGCAGTATATATTTGCAGAAAAATGATTCTGCATGATTTAGGGTGGTCTTTGTGTTTATAACAATGAAGAGAAATGAAGTAAATAATCATTGATCTTGACTATTTTTTTATGTCTGCAATGTTTTCTGAGACCAACTGGCCTCCTGGGAAAGGAATATATCATATCTCACGTGACACCTAACCTGGACTGAGCAAAGTAGCAGAAAATGCCCTTTTAAAAGATAATCCTGCCCTGACAGATGGATGGAGCAGATAGATACTAATGGTAATGCTTTTATTGATATATTATCTGCTTATAACAGATAATAGCTCTTTTTGTTTTTAATTTATCCAAGTCTTACTGTTCAATATAGTACATCTCTTGAAGTAGCAGAGGATTGCACAGGCAGTCCTGAGGACAGAACTAGGCCTTCTTATTCTATCCTGTTTCTTTTGTTCAGTTTAGGTACCCATCTCAGTGTTTATGGTGCTTAAATTCTACCATACTCAGGCATGTACTTTTCAACCTGGACATAAGAATTTCAAGTCTGAAGGCACTAGATCTAGAAGTGGTCAATTTTGAATCAATTTTGAGAAAAAAAAGATGCATTAAAAAAATTGACAGTGGGCTAAAATATCACTGTTTCAATGAAACTCAAATTTCTTTAAAAATGTTTCAGTATCTGAAAACAGCATGACATGGGCTAATTTATTTTTAATTTTTAAGCCTTTAAAGCTGCATCAGATATTTACTCATTGTCAGTCTCCCAGAAGAGTTATATCCATTTCTCACAGAAGGTATATGCATGTCAGTAGTAGATCAGAGAATACAATTGTGAGTCATGGTGTGGGGGAAAGGAACTGTTGACTCTGCACTTCTTTTGGTTTAATGATCCAGAGAACAGAGATGTGGTTGAAACATGAAGTCTGGAAGACTCTTAGAGTTGATCAGCTTTGCTCTGAGGTTGTTCACCTTACTAGTAAAGCTTTTATTGGAAATAAATGTATATTATATACTTGAGATTAAAGAAAGAAACCAGAAAGTACAGTTCTGAGTATTCGCAGAGGCATAATTACCTTATGAATTGCATGAATTTCTTTTTTTTTCTTAAATCAAAATGCATTTGCTTGAATTGTTGGACGAATGTCACAGTAGAGAGGATCTAAATTTATATGGTCTTAAGAAGTTAAATCTTAAGAAGTTAATTCTTAAGCAGCTAATGTCTAAGCTTTTTAAGTTTCCTAATCAGAGTGGCTGTAGACTCTGCATATAATGAAAAAAAGCTGAAGGAAAATGTGAATAGAAACCTTTCTATTGATCACAACAAATTCCAATAAAAGAGGGAAGAAAGCCTAACTCTGAATTGTTTGAGGAGTCTTACCCAGCAGTTTACATAGCTTTTGGCTCATAAGCAGAGGTACTTTTTAAAAGAAATATTGAGATGACATTTGAGCCTTGGATTCTAAAATCTCACTCTATCATCCCCTCAGAGTGTTCTCCTTATAAACTTTGCCAAATCAAATGCTATGTCTTGTGTTTTTATGGTGTTGCCATTGTAGGCAATCCATCTGCAAGCAGCTGGATTGTCTTCATCTGAGCCATCATCTGTCCAGCTAGATAAGGTGGCTCGTTTTGAGATGCCTGTGAGTGAACTTGGAAACCCAGAGGGAAGGGATGCCACCCATAAGTAGATAACTTAAACCAGGGACCTCAGCTAACCTCTTCTACACTAAGTAATGTAACAGCTCCTTGTGAGAGTGCACGGTGAGGTGTGATGTAACCAGAGTATCTACATTCACATGATGTGAGATGGACTCAGCACTGCTGCAAGAGGAGTATTGCCAGTTTAAAGGTGCCAGACTGCTCTGAAAACTGGCTCATCTTTTGAAGTTTTAAAACAATCTTACAGGAACTCCTTTGGAGTCCTTGTAAGTTATATTTAGAACAAAACAAAATATCTTTGGGTCTAACAGCATCTGTTTGTGGTGTACAGTGTTTAAGAAAATCCATTTAAAGAGAGGGGCAAACTGTCTGGTCTGGTGAACCTGCTAAAGCCTGCTTTTGCTGCAATATGTTCAGAAAGAGATCGTTACCTGAGATAAACTCAGCCAGCCGGTGCTGGAGCAGCTGCGAGGGCTTTGGCTGTGCCACCCGCATACCCTTCAGCCGTGGCCCATCTCAGCCACACCAGCACACATCCCCTTGTGAAAGCCCCATCTTGCCTTTGCTGTTCCAGATGAAGTTCTTGTTTCCCTGGGAGATTTTCCTGACGAAATGCTTAGGGTCCTGCTGACGTGTGCAGTTCTGTTCTGCTGAGTCTTCCCTAGCACAAACGTCTCACACAGTTTTAAAGCAGAAGGCACTCTTTTTTACCATAAGGCAAACATTTAACACTACTTTGCAAAGAAATTCCCAGAGCAAAATTTACATGACTTGGATGGGATCACATTCATAATTTTATGGGTATTTTAAACTCCTCTTAATATTTAGTATAAGAAACATGCCCATACAGGATCAGATCACAAAAAACCAAAAAAACAAACCAAACAAACAAAAAACAACAAAATTTTTTTTTTACAATTACTTACAAGCTTGCAGAAAATATTTTTAAAATAGCTATATTTATATTTAAAAATTACCTGTATTTGGGAAAAAAAGATAAAATATAGTGTTTCCAGAAATGATCTCTGCGTATATCTGCTGTGGATAACATTTAATAAAGAGACACTTGTCCCATACTTGGAAAATACACGCATTTGTTTTAGCATGGCCCCCTTAAATTTGAAATAGTTGTTCATTCACTTCTTAATCTCATGACAATTAGGGGAAATAATAACAATTTAAAAACCTGCATCGGTCTTTATAAAAATGCTAGTGGTTTCACAACCATTCCATAACATCTACTCCAATGTCAATATTCCAGAAACCCTAGATACTGGATCAGATCCTGAAGTGCTTGATTACTGTTTTTATGCACTGCAATCAATAAGAATGTTGCTTGCACTTAATACTTTGTTGGCATAGCCAGAATAAAGCATATTTAGTTGCTGAGAATGACAGAAGAAAACAATCTAAGTTGTTTAGCTGTAACATTAAAAAGTGCTTTCCAAAGTGCAATAAGCTTATCCTTCTCTAATGAAATGAATAGAGCTATGAGATGACAATTGTTATATTTCAGGATATACTTAGAATAAAAGTATTATTCATTTGTTGTAGGCAATATAATATTAATAAAATGTATCTGATTTTGTCATTCTGTGTCTGTTGTTAGGCTCTATCATTGTTCTTTCGAAAGGTAATTACATTCACAGAAATAAAGATTCAATCAAAGTATTTCACATTTTAGAACAATTGGACAAAAACAAACCACAGGCCAATACTTTGCATCTTTAATTAGTGCAGTATATGAAGTTTAATACTTTAATACTTGGGCTTAGATAAAATGGACAGGTTTTGGTACAATAATGGTTTAGTTAATAAAACTATATTTAAATAGGTAGTAAGAACAGCCTAAGCTTACAGGTGGTGTGAACACAAAAGTCAGTTGTGCAACACAAAAAGCGTCTTCAGATATAAATAAATAACTGCTTATGTGAATAAGCATTAAGACTGGAGGATAAAGATCTTACCCTTCCTTTAAGGAAGGAGTTCTCCATCCTGTTTCTATCTCCTTTAAGAACTCCATAAAGCCACCTGATAGGCTGGAAAGACCATAACCTTTATTCTGTCTTACTTAATTTGACCCCTTTCTAACACAGGCAGCTTCCTAGATGGCCTGTTTTCTGTATTTGCTGTTTTGGCTAGGATTTTTTTTTTTTTTTTTTTTCTTTTGTCCCCCCTTCTTGTGAAATGTTTTTGCTCAGCTGTCATTTCTATTCTTTGCTTAAAATAGTGATAAAAATCTGTAATTACAGTGGTGGAATGAAGTTAAGAGAAAAAGTAATGTAACAAAAGTATGAATTCCCAGGAAAATTGGTGGATTAAACCAGCCTCTAGGCAGGGGTCTTTTAAATTTTCCATGGATAAAATTAGTGTAAGTTTATGTTGCTGAACTCAGTCTTGGACACAGATTCCCTGGGAGTTTTCTAGGTGTGGTGCTTAGAACGGTTGGGGACATAAAGTGTGGGTGAGAGAGGCACTGTTTGCAGTGACCCCTAGAGATGCACTCAGCTGCAGTGGGAGCTGTTTGGGTGAGCTGTGAATGAAGTGAGAGGTTCAGATCATTCCTTGCCTTTGCTGTGTCTACAGAACAGTTGTGACTTTGAAGCAAAGAGCCAGCTTAAAGGGTCTGTCCTACTAAAGTGTCTGTCAAATGATGAGAAACCAGAATGTCAACTGATGCTTGGTGAAGATCACGGAGCTCTCACTAAAGATTTGTTGAACTCTCCTGGTGTATGAGATGGTGGTCAGTAGTGAGCTGTGCTGTGTCTTTGTATCACTCTTTGCTACCACAAAGGCAGAGCATGTGTGTGGGCAGTCTGTGCGACAGAAGGCAGTGTCCTTTCTGAATCCACTCATACGGCACATGGACAGTGTGTGCACATGCCCTCAGCAGAGTGAAGGAGTTGCGTTTCCCTCTTCCTGGAACACAGATCTCCCTGCGGCACCCCAGGTACCAGTAAAGTAATTGGCCCTTGCCTGTGGGTGGGCTGGGGGAAGCCTGTGTGTTCCCCATACAAGAACCATTGTCAGGTTGGCTGTGTTGCTCGAGTTTGTACTTCACATCCATCTGTAGGGCTGTGTAGCAAAACCAGCATTCTCTGACACAGATATAATTATGCATTACTATGTTTAAATGCAAACTATTGTTGATAGAGGTGATTAGATGCTGAAAATATGTTTTGCTCCTGACACTGAAATAGGGTAGGTAGTGTATTTCATGGATGTATGTTCACACAAATTGAATTTGAACTGGAGAAAATTCTGGTGAGGGGAGAAAAGCTGCATCTAGAATAAGGATTTAATAAGAGCCTCTATCCTGAAACTATGAAAGACAGGACCATACTATTCTCCATTTATATTAATATCAATAAAAATTAGCGTCCTTTAAGATTTTTCATTGTACATATGGGATAGTGGATTATTGTCCCTGCTTACCCTGCTTACATTTTGATGCTTTAAAAATGCCATTTTGGCCACCAGAGGGCAATGATTTCTTCTATTCCTCAACACCAGAAGTCTGTTTTGAGTGAGAGTCAGATGTTAATATAACTCCCTGACATTTTTGGGCTTTGTAGTATGTACACTTTCACCTCTAAGTTCAAAACTGGCTGCTGTTTGTAGTGACTCAAAATTCTTCACTTGTGATAGTTAATTAGTGCATGTGAAGCAACTATGGTCTTTTCAGTTCATTTTTTTAGGTACTGGTGTCTACAACACAGAATTGATAGCTGGCCCCTGCTCTGGCAGGTCATTTAAGATCAAATGAAAACAGTTATGGGGAAAGTAGGCAAAATAAAACATTCAAAATAGCCTCTCAACACTCAAGGCTTAAAAGTGTGTGTTCCTTGGGTATCCTTTGTCACCAGGGTTTACATTTATCTATCTATCATCCATCTATCTATCTATCTGTCTGTCTGTCTGTCTGTCTGTCTGTCTACACACAAATATCTAAGTTCTCTGTCTTTATACTGAATAGATATAATTTTAATTAAAAAACCATAGTAAAATTCTTTTCATATGTGAGATCTTAATCTGAATTACTTTGAATAAGATTTATCTCTATTATATGCTGCCCATTGAATTATTTTTTTAATTGGATTTTGAGACATTACCATAGCTTACGATTAAAATTTCAGTAGAGTGAGTTAGAAGACATTTGTTAGAAAATAGTTAGAAAACTATTGAAGGATGTTATCTCTGTCTTGTAAACAAATTTCATTCCAAAATGAAGATTTAGTAGACAAGCTGCCAGAAAGCAGCTGGATTTTTTGACACAAAGCTCCTAGGAATATCACTGAGTAACTGGGGTCAGCAGATTTGCAGCCTTTTTGGGTTTTTAAATTATTTTGGGTGAAGACACTCTTAAAGCATGCATGACTGATAGATTCGTCTTGACTGACATTCATTAATCTTGGCCTGTTTTGCAGAGTTTCTGAGTGGTCAGCTGTCCCATTGGGTTCACCAGGCTCCCAAAAATCAGACAACTTGTCTGAAGTGGAGAACACATATGGATGTCCTTTGATGTAGAACCTTAGTATTTTGATGGAATGACAAACTTGAGATATGTGGAATAGATATAAATAGGACAAGTATGCTCCTGCTCTTTCTATTTGTACCATCTACTAGGACTTCTAGACAGAGACAGGAGTGTGTCTGCAAGAGAAAGAAACTTTAGCATCTGTTTCAGAGCAGATGCTCAACATCATGTGCTACCCAAATTAGCTGGCCACCAGCCTCAACCTTGCTGGAGTCAGGTCCTGTCCTAATATTTGAAAGAACAATTCTTTGCAGTAGGAGCTCTTGCTGAGTGACCTGCGGATTTATTAATTACAAATCAAGCCGAGCTGTCACATGAACCTTCTGTTCCTGTGTTCAAAGCCATAAAAATTTTCACTTAGGAAGTACTGATTGCAGCTAACATACTTTATGAGATCCTTCATAGATATTATTCCTAAAAAAAATCAGTGATACTGAGAGAGGTTTGGAAGAGTATTTGTTGTAGAGACGCTTAACAGATTGCTTAAAAAAGGAAGAGAATAAGCATTGAGACTATTACTGGTTTTGAGACTTACCAAACAGAGCAGTTTGTAGCTGACATGTCAGGTTTGGAGTCTTTAGCCTTCTTTGTTACCTCCTTTTTTACCTTGAGACTCAAGTCTGTATAAGACTGATTGGGTCATCCCCCAGCCAGGCTCTGTGCCCAGTCTCAGTGCACATTGATTTAATTTTATGTGGTGGAATTCATAAATTTTCTCCTAGCAATTGCTCTGCTCCTGCAGCAGAAAGCTAATGAAGGAGGAATGAACACTTTGCAAGCATTCCCAGAAGGAATCCCCAAATGCTGGGAAGTCTATTCCAGGAATGCAGCTATTTTCCTGCTTTCATGTCCATCCCATGATGCTGGGAGCACTAACATCAGTGCCCTGGTAAGAGTCTGCTGCAAAGGAGGCAGGCAGAGAACAGAGAGGACTGTAGGCAGCTACTCAATTGAACTCACGATGTATCCTACAGAGATTATGACAAATTAACTTCTGAAATCTCCCTGTTTGTTTCTCTCTTTCCTGGGCATGGGACCTGGTGGGATTGCAAGCAAGAAAAGTGGGACACCACAAGTCTGTCTTATCCTGATCAGAACTGTTCACACATTTCCTTCATCTTCAGTGGTTGCCACACTCCTGGCATGGTTATCAAGCATCAGAACAGGCTGCCCAGGGAAGTGGTTGAGTCACCATCCCTGGGCTTATTCACAAGATGTGAATAAGATGTGGTGTAGATGTGGTGCTTACAGATATCGTTTTAGTGCTGGACTTGGTAGTGCTGGGTTAACAACTGGAATTGATGATTTTGTAGGTCTTTTCCAAGCTGAACAATTCTTTGATTCAATGGGGCAAAACCATTACAACACATTAGACGGTGGTCCTCTGTGCAGTGAGGAGGGCCAGTTTCATGAGGCTAAAGGAGCCATTGCAAAGGCAACTTGATTCTAATTGAGAGGAGTTAGATGATACCGATTTTGTTTTTATGTAATTTTTCACCAGTGGAAATGTCAAGCAAAATTAATATAGGTTTCCAGGAGCAGGAGCTGCCTTCCTGAGCTGCACCCTACTAGACAGTCTATGACTCTACCTGTCCTCTTTGCCAGGGCCCTGGTGCGAGTGGCAAGGGCACTCACCTTAATGTACGAGGTGTGTTTAAACCTTGTCAGGCTGATTACACTGAAGTTCAGCAGGTACTGGAAATGTAGGTACACCAGTGCCTAAATTAGTCATTCTGGGGGTGGGCTTACATTCTGTAACAAAAAGGAGCAGATTAAAATAAATCAGTGTAAAGAAGTAGATTCAGAATGTTAACTATGCATTAGTGTTCTAGATACTTAATTTTAAAAGCTTAAAGCTTTTCTCTAAAAAGCAAAACACAGAAATCCTCATGTATTCCTGGCATTTTTCCTATCACTTTTAATGACAGAAAAAATGAACTGAAATCTGTTCTTGGGACTTGGTAATAACAAACAACCCTAGCATATTGATGTTATCCCCACTATTTTTTTGGTGTATAGGCATGAGAAGTGTAAATTTTTCAGTCTTGTGAGAAAGAGCTTTGCAATGTGTACAAGTTAGCCTTTGTCAAAGATAAAATGACAGCTTTTATTTTTTTAGAATGTAAGAAATGACTGAAAGAGCAATTCTGTCAGCGATTTTTGAAATGTTTTTGCAGTATTACATAAGAACTCTCTATTTCCTAATAGGATATTATGCGGTAAGTTTATACAATATATATGGAATAGACCCTTTTAATAAATTGCTTTTGATCTCATGATTACTATGGTCTAATGTTCACAGTGGGAAAATGGTGAGTTAATCCCTATTCCGTTTTGAAAGACTCAAAAGGGGAGATCTCATTCGTTTATGAGTCATAACGTTGACTACATCTAATTAGATATCTGGTTTGAGTGAACACCACAGTCTGAAATTGACTGTAATTTTATTTTGATTGACAAATGATTCACTTCTTTCAAAATAATAATGAAAAACTCCACAAAGATAAAATGGGATGAGTACTACATCAACATTTGGATTCTAGCAACTACTGCTTGTTTGGAATTTTGTGATGAACATTTTCTTTGAAAATAATAACAAGTTTCAAGAATCAAACTTTTTAATGCAAGTGTATAGTTTCACTGAAACTCTAACCTAGGAAAGTTTTCCAGATCTATTAAACAGTTTCAGTGCTTATAAACACGTATGACTCCCAGATAGCCCTCAATCCCAACTGACACTGACACTTTTTGGTTCCTAGTTAGACATTTAAACTTTGATTTTCCACCTTTTAGAAACTTCTTCTATGTTAAACTATAGATTTATTTTATTTTTGGTGGAAAAGCTGGGCATGTTGTGTTTCCATCCTCATGCAGAACAGAAGATACTTTGAAATCTTGAAATTATTGTTGGGGTACAGAAACCTTTTCCCACCCAGCTCTGACAGCACCTAGCTGTAAACTATCTGAATAAGCAAGTATCTGAATAAGCATGTATCTGAAAATGCTGTATTCATTGTTCTTAGTATTACAAAGAGCCTTCCTTAGGGTTTTCTTTTTTTTGTGATTACCTTAAATGTCATCAATGATACTTCTATTTGCAAAGAACTCTGTGCGTATAATTTCTTCCTTGTATTTATGCACTGACAACAGAAAAGAACAGCACAGTATATACAGAAAAGCAAATTGACAATGACCATATAGGAATAACAAACTTTGGAATTGCATTAGGAAATATGAGTGATGTAAAAGCAGATGTTACAAATCAAAGTTCCTTGCATTGTGAGAATAAATGTTTTCCCAAACGCGGTCATTAGAGATACCAGCAATCTATTTCATCATAGGTATGTTCTTATGGAAGACATAGTTCAAAAGCCAAAGGAACTTTTAGACAAGCAGAAAAATACTTAAAGGGTTATGCATGCAGGTTGAAGGGCTCAGTTGTGTTTGGAAGTAGGGGAATTTGTACACTTGTCTTCTGGTTCAGACAGGATTTGGGGAACAGGATCTGGCCTCAGGTCTAAACTATGATGTGACCAGATATTCCAGGCTGTCAGCCTATATTAACATTTTCAATATTATGTGCAGAAAATTCCATGTATCAAATATATTCAGACTGATCATTGAACAGATATACAAGCACTTTAGGTAGAAGAGTTGTGAAAGTGCATAATCTTTTATAAAGTTGCATGCCTTTCCCCACCCTGCCTTTTTCTGCAGTGCCAAAAAGCCAGTATTACAAGGCATTTTATACCATAGTGACCTGTAGTACCATAGTGGAGAGATAAGGAATCTGAAACAGAGGAAATTGATCCTATAGCCAGAAAATTGTCAGTTTTCTAGCCCTAAAGGGTTTAATACAAAAACCAGGGCTACCGATTTTTTGCTACGGCTATATGCTTGCAACATGACTGAGCTATTTAAAAAAACCATGACTTTATCTAAATATCTGTACAACATGTTTATCTATCTGTGTGCTCTGATCTCCTTATTCTATGCTGTAGTAAATACGGTCACTTCCTACTTTTTGCTTTTTCACTCTTAGTGTTCGTAGGGACTGAAAACGCTTTCCTCAAGGGATGTAGCTGCAGCAAGAGGATAGTGAGAGATTAAATAGATTAGTGAGGAAGAGGGGAACTACAGTAATCTTGTTTGTTGTGAGTATATGATTTAAGATTTCTGTGGCACAAGAATTTCCTAACAGATATACCAGATAACAGAATGAATGTGAAAAACAAGACTAAATTTCAGTACTAGTGTACCGTCAGGATTTTTCAGATAACTAAATACTCTACAGAAGAAGCTGTCTCTCAGGCAGGCAGAGCACAGAGTTACTTGTGTATTACTGCACATTTGTAATCACGTATGCAAATCCTTACAGTAAGATTGGTTGATGAGGAGTAATTTGCATAACTCCAGTATGATTATTTCTCAGTAACTCTATCACACATAAATCCCTTAGTTCTGACAGTTATTTGTCACTATTACCTAATCAGAGTATAAATATTTGTAATAACTGTGATTATGCAAATCTCTGACTTTATAATCATTGGGATACAGGCAGTAATTGGTTCCAGTTTTTATTTTTATTGGTTAGAGACAGTGAGCTCATCCCACTGCTGGGCTGCTCCTTGCAGTGATGAAAGCCTGTCTCTGGGCACTCTGAGAGAGAGCGAGCACAGGTTTTGTCAAGAGAGTCATCATCTTTCAGAAGCATTTTACCAAAAGCATTTTGCCAGAGGCATTCTGCTTAGCAGGAGATTTGTCTAGGGAGGCATTCCCTGGAAGCATTTCCCTTTTGGGGACTTGTCTGTAGAACTGTTCCCCTGAGGCTTTTTCCCAAGCAAAAAGTGTTATTTGTGTCATAATTCAAATGTTTTAACAACTTATTATTTTTGTATTTTTAAAATATATATTTATATATATGTC
This sequence comes from Dasyornis broadbenti, assembly GCA_013397935.1. Classification (NCBI taxonomy): domain Eukaryota; kingdom Metazoa; phylum Chordata; class Aves; order Passeriformes; family Dasyornithidae; genus Dasyornis; species Dasyornis broadbenti. The sequence goes on along the minus strand of VZRN01004072.1, from coordinate 3,335,459 downwards.
ATTATGAAACAGACTAGCTATAGTCTTAAACTGATGGATGTAATATGTCACAAACAGGTTTCTCCAACTACCTCTTCAGTAGTGATATGCTAGCTACAAAAATGGCCACTTCACCTTCCCACTTCTTTCATTTAGAGCAAATTTACTGCTACCTTCTCACACTCCAGACGGCGTATACAGAGCCACACTTGTTCTACCCTCAATTCACTTAGCACTAATTTCTGCTGATGGGAGTCACACATACAGTCCAAGCAGGAATATACAATACTACATTTAGTTCTTTCAGGCATCAGAAAAAGTATTAAATTCATGGTATCTTTTTGGGCTTCTTTTTCTTGAAAATGGTCTGGGTGAAATGCTCTGTTGCATTTTGCAGTTTCTAGAAACTCGTCTGTCACTTTTTAGTGAATATGAAACATCTTTGCTTTGTTTTTACCTTTTGATGTTTTGCCGAGAATGTGTATACATGTGATGAAAATTGTTAAGCAAAGCTTGCAAGTGAAATGTGCACCTGCTAAATTTCCTTGCTGACTGCCTTTACAGAGCCTTAATTCACTGATTCCTACAACTCTTTACTTACACCATTACAAATGAAAAATTACAGAAAAGCTTTCAGAGTAGGAAATAGGCCATTTCCTTTGTGGCTTCTGGATAGTGTGAAATAGCTCAGAGGGGCAAACCTTTGCTGTATTGAAATATGCGAAGTCAGGGAGAGAACCCATCTACTTGGAATCAGGTAACTCCTACAAGTGCCTACTCTTTGCTGGACTGGACTCCTAAGAGTTTTTGACTCCAGTCCTTGAAGCAGTTAACTGTAGATAATGCTTTAATTTGGGAGACAAAGTGCAGCCAAAAGTAAGGTAATTCTCTTTTCAGTGTGCTGTTCGGGAGTTGTGTTTTAGACAGCTGCATCTTTTCATTGCTGCACAGTATTTACCACTTTCCCAAGATGCTCTTGCCCTATTTTCCGAAGTTTGCCTTGAAGTACTACTGATTTTCTTTGGCCTTTAATATTATGCATTATAAATATGATTTGCTTAGAAGTTTGTAATGCCTTTTTATCAGTGGTTGGTATGACTGTGCAGCTGTTCTGCAATTACATACTATGGAGCTGAGCAGAAACTTTAAGACATGAAGCATTTCTATGGAAGTTGGGTAATTGAGAAAACCTGGCTTAAAAGTGAAACCTCAAATACTGGAAAATGGAAATAGACTTGTCTCTGAAAATGTTATGATGATTTTGAATGTCACTGCATTTGAAGGAATATCCACAAGGAGAGTGCTAGGCTCAGCACCGATTTAAATCATGTTCTCTCCAGTAGAGAAAATTAGTTTTAAATGTCATCTGTTTAATTGTTTGTTATGGCTAATTAAAAATGGTAATTTATTTGATTTATTTGTAGCATAGTAAGTATGTTGCTTTATTAAAGAGATTACAGAAGTTTGATTTCTAATTACAAAGACTGAGGATTTATTAAAGCATATATTTTGAATTATTTTACTTTGGACAAAATTGAGACCATTTTGTTAATGTGGAATTTTATCATTCTTGAAAGATGGATAATGGGCAAAGAGAACAATATATCTTAATGAGATTGTTCTTGCTTTATGGATGGTAAGCATGATAACAAGTAAATGCTCTTTCTTACCTTCAGAAATATTTAGCAACCAGACTCCTGACTTATTTTCACAATGGCCTAGCCACAGAGCTTTTGTTGTGGTCTAGGACACCAAGCACAAGGGAAGGCTCATTATGCTGAGGAGGCTAGAGCTGAAGTAGCCCTTGTGCTGAAATGGTAGCTGTATAGGCTGAGGTTGGAAAGCAAAATTAATCCGACCATATGTATTCTGGAGGAAGACGTAAATGCTCACGAAAATTAATACATTTTTTCAAGATCTTTTTAATGTAGCAGTATTTAAGAGAAATAAATTGATTATTAGATGAGATGGACATTTTTTAAAAAGAACATCTTCAAAATGATGAGGAAAGGGCAGAAATACAGATAAAGTTTTTCATCCCTTTGCTGCAGTGAAATTGACCTTTTTAGCTAGTTGGCGGAATTTTTCTTTTTCTTGGTTTTTTTTTTTTTTTGCAAATATATGAAGAGCATGTTGCTAAAATATCTTGAGTTTTCTGGATGGTGAAGACTGTCATTCTCAGTAAGACACTGCTTATGTATACAGAAAAGAGAAGGAAGACATGGAAGTCATCTTTCACGTTCCTAGTCGTCTTTAGGGCTGGTGGTGCCCCTCATGGGACTGCACCATGTGCCTCTGGGAAATGGACCTTAGTAGAGGGAGGTGCACATGTGCCTTACCTTGTTTTGCTGCCCATGTTGTAGTATCAAAATCAGGATGCATGGGAAGCTCAGAACTTCCTTGGCATTTTGCTGGTGAGGAATGTCACTGGGGCTGCTGCGGAGAGAGAGTTACCATTCTTACCAACAGGAACTGGACCTCACTTTTTGCTGTGGTCTATTCCTACACTGGGTGCATGTGAATATATGCATATTTTAAGTAATCATGGATGTTTATTTTTTGGTTCAATGCAAATTCCTGTTTTTGTGCTGTCACAGCATGCTCTTCTTGCCCATACAGTTGGAAGTCTCTTTATTTGCTATGAAATCTTTCATGTGTGTTTGCTTTTTAAAGTTCAGCAGTATTTTGTAAATCTCCTTTATACTTTTCATGATTTACTGTATGAAATTTTATATACCTTCTTTTCTGCACAGGAAGCCTTAGAGAAAATAACCCCAAAACCTGACTGTGCAGCTGCAATTCCTAAGATAGCAACAAAATCTGCATAGGTTTAGGTTCTTGCATGTTTTCAGTGACTGTGTTATATTTACTTTCCTCTACCAGGACATATCGAAGGACTAAAATTAGGTCAGATGGTGCCTACTTCCATTTAACTTCTATATTTAAATGAGAATCAAGGCAAATATTTGCTACTTCTTTGGTACACAAAAATATCTGAATATTATTGAGGCTGTGACTTTAATCTAATCTTTCTGCAGTTACTGGAGACAAATAGGTCTCTAGTAGAGGTTGATTAGTCCATTTAGATGTGAATTGTACAGTGGAGGTTCCTGTCTCTCTTCATGAACTACAGAGAGCACTGAGGAAAACTTAACTCAAAGCTCAGTCCAGTTATCAGAAAGGTAGGATAACCCAGACTTCTGCTCAAAACAAAGTCAGCTATAAAATCAGAGTACTTGCTCAGGTTTGTACCTGGTTGGGTCTTGAAAACCCCCAAGAATGGAGAGATACTCACTAGGCAGTGTGCTGCTGGGCAGTGACTGTCCTTATGGTGTAAAACTTTCTCCTCATGCTAGTCTGAACCTTTATTGTTTCAGCTTTTTGTCTGGTGTCTTTCACCCTGCAACTGCACGGCTGTGAAGTCTGGCTGCATCTTCTGGTGCTGAAGGACTGGTGTTTAGTTCCTCTTGAGCCAGCTCTGCTCCAAGCTCAACAATCCCAGTTCCCTCAGCCTCTCCTCACAGGACAAGGACATCAGCTCCCAAATATTTTGTTGGCCTTCTGTTGAGCTTGTTCTGGTTTATCCATTTCTGTCTTCTGCCAGGGAACCCAACACTTTGCACAGTATTCCAGTGTCATCATCATCCACAGTGATAAATGGAGAGTGATAATCCCTTCTGTGTCCTGCTCCTGTTACTACAGCCCAGGATATTTCTGGTCCTCTTTGCTTCCAGGGTGGTGTTGGCTCATTCTGCTGTCTTCATGGGCCTTTTCCTCAGAGCCACTCCCCATGCATCAGTTTTCAGCCTGTATTGTTGCAAGGACCATTTCCTTCCTAAATGCAGGGATTTCCATTTGTCCTTATTAAATTTCATAAGGCTCCTATTGGCCTGTTCCTGAAACCTATAGATCCTTGTATATGACAGCCCTGTACTGCAGCATATCCACAGTTCTCCCCTGTTTGGTGTAATGTGCAGACCTGATGAAGGTGCACTCCACCGTCTCAGAAACTTTCAGGTCACTGTAAAAATGTTAAGCAGGATGGGTTCCAGAATAGACTCCTGTGGCAATCAACTTTTTACCAGCCTCCAGATGTTCACCTACAGATTGTGAAGTTGTAACCTGGATACAAGAATATGGTGTGAGACAGGGCCAAAAACTAAAGTCAATGTAATTGACGTCTCCTGCTCTATCCTTGGCTATAGACCCCATCACTATAGTCTAGAGAGATATTAGGGTGGTCTGGTATGATTTGTTTTCAAACTCCTATTCCTGGCCCCTATATCATCCTCCTGTGTATTGCCTTTTAATGTCTCCGTGCCATAAATTTCATCTTCAGTCATGCAGATTTTCTGATAAATTTGATGAACTTCCTTAACATTTTTGAGAACTGCTCTTGCGCTTGTAGGAGGCTGTCTGACAGACCTGCCAGCTTCCCTGAACTCCTTTACTTTTCAGAGCTGCCATAAGATCACACCTGACAGTTTCCTGAGTAAGTTAAAATCTGCCGACCTGAGGTCTGGACTCTCTTCTCTACTGTTTTACACGAGATATCAAGAAGTAGAATCCAGCAAAGTTTTGCAGTTATTTGTTCTGTTCAATATTAAATATCTTTATCTTATTTCTAGTCCTGTTTTTCTTTCCTCATTTTAGCTATTGGATCATGTAATGATTTTATTTTTATAAGGAAATAAGCCTTCTGTTCAGTGGAAGAAACCAATGTATTAGACTCTCAAAACACCTCTTAATCTTTAGTTGTTGAATTCACTCTTATCTCAACTGCAAGGCACTATCATTAAGAAGCAGCTGAACTAACAGGTGACTCATACAAGCAGGTGCAAATTATCTGAGATATAGAAATCTTTCCCTCAAGCAGATATAATGAAATATTAGAGAAGGGATGGTTTTTAGAGAGATGCTGTGCCTGTAGTCAGCTGGGGGAGGGAAGCTTAGATTTCTATTTTGTTATTGTTTGAGTTAACAGTAAAAATCAAAACTCAGGGAATAAGTAAGTTTTGACTCCGTAGAACATCTGTTGACTAATCAAAGCAGGTATTCCAGACTCTACCTTCCAACTGTTCTTTAGATTTAATGTTTGCAGTCAATAAAAAGGATAATAAATTTTTTTCACATTCTGAGAGAGAGTGCAGTATTTAACACACTGCTTTTTTCATTGTAAACAGATAAAAAAAAATTGTTCTGGCTATACATAAATAATTTATTATTAACTGTTAAGCTTGAACATGTTAATTTTTTTCTTCGATTTCTACAGCACGTATGAGCTGAAGTAAGATAAGATGCGGAAACTGATGTAGTGTGTGAAGAATCTCTAGTGCTTCCTATTTCTTGAGAATATGTAGTTATGGATATAGAAGTTTTTTTTAAAAAAATGTATGTGAAGATGGCATTTCTGATCATTTGTTTTATTTTGATTTTTTTAACTGCTGCTTTCAGGTAAAGTTCTACAACTGTATAAATCTGCCTTGATGTTAATAAACACTTAAATAGTGAAATTAAATAGTTTGAGACTTGAGTATCCTATTCCCTGTGGAATATAGGAAAATTGTATTAGTTTTGTTTTATATCTTCAAAAACTATAGTAAAGAGAGGTAAATGCTCACATCACACTGGAGCTTGATTCCTAATTATCTTTCTGGAAGTTTGTTCTGTAGAGCCAAGACTTCCACAGTCTATGATGAAATGGTAGCATGAGGACAACACAGTAATTCCCATGCAGAAAGATTTCTTCTGGTGTCTGTATTGTGTGACCTGGATGCATCCAAACTGAAACAAAGGTCTGAATAGGGCTTTTCTGTTTGTTTCTTTTCTTTCAGGAAAAGTTGTGAAAATTACACTAATAATAGCAATGATTTGTGGTTTGAAGTGAGCCGTCCTGTTGTCGGAGGGGAGAAATAAAAATCACCATGTGGAAAAGTGGCAGTATAATATGGTTGGTGTAGCCCTTGTGCAAAGATTTAAATAATCTGTCTAGCCAGCTGCCAATAGTTGCTGAGCTTTTTTGCGCCCCTATAACCTAGTCTATAAGCCTTAAAGTGATGATGCTACTTGTGCACTGAGGGTCTGATTCTCACTGATACACCCCTGACCACAAGGATATCTCCCAGAAGTGCTGGCTTCTTTCTGTTCCTGCAGTTATGAGATGGTCCATGTGTCCCACGGAGTGTACCCCTCCGTGTGGGCAGCTCCTGCTTGCGATCCCACAAGCCTGGATGGAGGGGCAACAGTGCTAGCACCCTACTTGAATTGCAGAAGCTCAGAGGGTGGTTTCATTCTCTGGATACTATGAGAAATGCAAAGCCTTTGCCTGCACTCTAGTGGGGTGAGCCATGCAGCTCCAGCAGCCCAATTGCTCAGTTTTGGCTAGTGGGGCAAAGCACAGGGCACCAGGGCTTGGGCTTCTGCAGCCAGCTGCCTGTCTGAAAATCAGGTTTTGCTCTGCAGTTGGCTGCAGAACGGAGCAGGCTCTGGAGACTCCAGCACTGAGGCTTGAGTCCACCAGGCTGTGCAGAGGGTGAGGTCTGAAGGTGCCTTTTGCTTTGGCACCAGGGTGGTAGAGGAGATCTGGGTTTATTGGCCTCCAGCACAGGAAGTATCTCTGCTTTTGCTCTTGAATATTCTGTACAAAACTCTCCTCTGTGCATGCAGAAGGTCATTTGAAACAATTCACTCTTTGTTAGAGTCTGATCGTTGCAACACCTGTGTATATAAAGCTAAAATTTTTCTCAGTGAAATATTGTTAATTGTTGGCTCAGCTGACTCAAGTGAGTGGAAAGGATATATGCTATAAAACGTAAAAAATGAAAAGGGAAAAATGCTCAGACGTAAGAAGCTGATTGATGTACAAACATATAGAAAATAACTTTATTCACTTGTATGGTGAGTTCTGTCAGGCAGAAATTCTCATATTCTAATAGGGAGTGAAATTACAATTCTTTAGAAATCTGACACAGAGGATTTGCAGGTTCATTTTGATACTGCATAATACAACTGTACCCCTTAATTATTTTCATAGATCTGAAGAGTTGTATTTGGACTATATAGCTCCGATAGAAAAACACATCATTGAACCCTCTTACATGCCTAAAGTGGCACTTGGGCATCTCAGTCTGTGATCTGTAAAGATGTTCTTGGATCTGTGAAACCTCTGCTGTCTAATTTTGGCCAGTGAAGTCCTCTTAGAGTTTGCAATTCTGTGACTGTATTTCCCCATGGGAGCTGTCACCTTGTCACTTACCTTATTTCCTACCTGTTGGGAAATATGTTATTCAGTGTCAAACGTACCTCAAGAAGTCAAGGCCAGACCCTGGCACCTGCCCCAGCGCAGTATGGAGCTCTGCAATTCTGTCTGCTGCACTTGTTTTCCAGCTTTATGTAACCAATCCATGCAGGGCCCTGCTGCTGTGGGAGGGTGAGAGAGTCCTTCCCATCTCAGTCTGCCCAGTGTCTCAGCGTTAGAGCAATTCTTTGAGAGATCTGAGTCCCACTGCGTGCATGCCAAAGGTGACATAAGAGCCATGTTTTACACTTTGATGTTTGCTATAACTCCGCCTGTATTGGTTTCTAACCTAGAGGAAAGGGATTTGATGATCTCCCATCAGCCTTACACAGACGTGCTCTCTTAAGCACGTTAAGATACAAGTGTATAAATGTGGGCTTAATGGCAACTAACTTTTCTTAAAAAAACTAAATAGAGTTGTCAATGTTATCCTGTTCTCCAGATTTGTTTTTGGAAAACATATCTGAACCACTCTGATGACTTTGGCCTACAAAAGAAATATGATCCTGGACACTTCTCTTGCTTGGTATTTTGGTTGGCTAGCTCAGTAAGTTTCATATTAGTCCCATCCCAAGGTGATGAACTTCATCTTCTGCTATGTAGGCAGCCCACATGTTGACAGAACCCACAATATTTGTTTCAACAAACCTCAGTGCTTTGTAGCCTTTGTGATTAAAAAGTAAGATCTACAAACTGTGAAAGAGAAGACAGACTAAAGACATCAAAATGAAATGCTTCAAAGTTGTGTGGGTTGTTTTTTCTTTTAATTTTTTTTTCTTTGAAAGAGATGTAGATGACATTGATATTCCATGGAAAAAATGTGTTGGTATCTTTCAGCTGACAATTTTAGACCAATTCTTCCAGTGCCTGGAACTGGATAGGTGACACTGATATGCAGAAATATATTTGTGAAGCAATTTCAGTAAATAGATAGAAATGGAATTGTATCAGGCTCAGCACAGGCTGGCATTCCCACACCACTTGCCATCAGGAGCATCCACTCAGGCTTTTGATGTCTCCAATGTTTATTCAATGCACTTGACACTTTTAAATCTAGTTTAGTGTAATTTTGCTTTTGATGGGGTCTTTTAACATATGCAGCAACAGACTGAGGGAGGACAATTTCAAAATAAAAGATGTTCACTCATCAAAAGCTGCTGTAGTATTCAGAAATGGTACAGTGGCACTCTAGTCCCCAAAACAAATCATCTGTGCACAGTATACAAGAGATTTCCAAAGATTACTGGTCAGTGCACTGACGCACTGCATACAGGAGCTGCAGACTGAAGCACTGTCAGGAAAGCATGGGGTTATCTTCAGAAGATCTGTACAGAAGCAGGGTTTAAAAAAAAGTGTTTTGCATCAGTCATAGGAAAAATCTTCAACAGCTGATGAGTATTAAGGTTAACAATATTTGCGCAGAACAAAACCAATTGGTTTCTTATTCTGCTAAAAAAGGGCACAGTTCTGTGGAATACATTGTGGGCTGACATGAGCATTTCATGCCTTTTAGGTGAAAAAAAGATTTGTGTAGAGCCCCAGGGCCAAAGTTTCCTTGGCTGCCAACTGAAGCAGTGCCTGGCTGTGCTGCATGGCAAAGGTGAGCTGATCCCTGCAGGTGCGAAGGCAGGCAGGAGAGCTGCTTCTCAGGGCACTGGAAAGTGATTATCAGCAAGCTCTGCCTCTGACTACTGACATCCTGTCAGAAATGTGCGTTGTTACTGGGATTGCTGAAATGGGAAAGAATTTGATTGGGGCAGCTTTTCAAACTTATTGAAAGCTCCTCAGACCCTCTTCTTTCATCATGCTGGTGAGCTGCTGAAGTAGGATGTTGATAGTGTGGCCACACTTACAGGATCAAGCTAACTGAGGAGGACTTTTAAGAACCTTCAAAAGGACTTATATATCATTCTGTATTTGGACTTAGAGATATTGGAGAGTAATAGGTAGGGAGGAAATCTCCATTGCACTAGCCAGGAAGGCTCAGGCTAACACACTCAAACAAGGCTGTGTGGTGGTGATAACAGTAAACTGATTTGTAGTTAAATTGCAATGAATAGAAATAGGGAAAAGGAGAATTTGCAAAAATTATGTGAAATACTCATCCAATATAGGCTTTTTTCCTGCATCAAATACTGCTTTTGCTAACTTTGTGGATGTGTTCTCAATGCTGTCAGAGAATAAAAATGCCTATTGTGGGGAAGGAAGCCTTACTCAGTAGATGAGTGAGGAGTGACCCTGTCCAGCCATATTTCACAATTAGGAGTTCCCCTTTGCCCTTTCCACTGAGTAACTCTGAACATGGGCTGCCAAAGGAGAGAAGCAGAGCTTCAACTGAGTATCCTAAATCACTCGTGTTCTTGTTACTGACCACTGTCTGCTTTTCCTTCTGAGTTCAGTCATGTTGTGGTTGAGGAAGAGGGATTGAGAAGAAGCAGGGAAAACAGGTGTGAAGGAAAATGGATATCTGGGAAGACGTTCATGTAGGGAAAAGAGGGAGAACTTCAAGAAGAGAGCAGGAGGCAACTGAGATTGTTAAAATGTCTGAGGAAAGAAAGCAAGTATGAGATAAAAGAAAAAAGGAGAAAATATCAGGTATATGTAACTATATATAGGAAGTAGATTCAATAAGAAATAACACTATTGAAAAAAATATTTCCTCCATATTCTAATAATCTCCTTTAAATGGAGAATATATTGCTGTGCAGGTAAGAAACCTCTGCAAGGTTTCTCTGTTTCTTCAAGGGAACAAGGGATCTTGTTCCTTTTAAGCTGTGCTTTTCTTAAATCTCATCTTGCTCAATTTGAGTCAGTAAGAATATCAGCTTAGAAATAAAATTTGGGTAGCTTCTCCAGTGGGGAAGTATAAACCACTAACTATCAGAAAGGAAAGAAAGAGGGCCCAACATATGGAATATGTGTGCGCACATGTGTATGTATATTATACATACTTAAAGTACTTTTCTTCTGTATTCCCGACTTTCATGACAATCATTACTTTTTGGAAACTTTACTCATGGATGCTGACAGGGTAGATAAGTTCAGACTTTAAAGGTGTCTTTTATACTACTGACCATGGGCACAGCCTCCTTGTGTCGTGATCTGTTTGTGTGTCTGCGTATGAGTTGTAAGGCTGTACCTATCCTATCAGAATGGCAAAATGTATGAAATGCAGGTATTTGTGAAAGCTGATTGATTTGCTAATCTCAGCTCTGTTTGTGCTGTTATACCTCTCTGGCTGTGCAGCAGTCTGCAGAGAACCATGTCCATCATGAAGACCCCAAAGTCTGTCTGCAGGATACTTTGGTGGAAATGTTGGGTACTGAGTTGCTGTCTGTGTTTGGGCATGCAGGTTTCTATAAACTTTTGGTGGAGATAGAGAACAAGGCAGGTTTTTGTACTCTGTACAATGTACTTCTGGGCCCGAATTATAAGGCTTCTTTTTTCTAGTCTAAGATTGGATAGTTATTCTTGTGAACAATCCCCAGATGGTGGATAATGCAGTTACATTTGCTTTTCTGTGTTGCAAACCTGGGATTTTCGAAAGGGAAAAGTAAAATTAGCCTCTTGACAGCCAGGTTGTACTTTGGAAGATTTCAGACTCTGACACCGTTTGGCACAAGGAAAGAGAACACTAGGTTATACCCTTTTATTTGGAATCATTTTAATCACACAATTAATGTAATCAATATTTTTGTTTTGTTTCCCTCCCCCTCCACCACATTCTCCTCTGTAAATGCTTTACTTTTTTCTTCAACTTTTCTACCAGTAGCAACTGGACTTAACATTTCACTGTGCAGGAAATAATAAACTTTTTGGAAAAGGTTTGTCACTGGCTGTTTTCTTGTAACTTTTAAGGTTAAAAACTCAATGTAAAATTGTTTAACAGCCAAGTCTGATTGTTTTAGGAATCAAAGAATAACCATCTGAACACAAACAAGAAAGGGATACTTTTAATTTTTCTTCTTCCAAGTCTGTAGTTTGTGGGTTTAAGATGATGCTTTATAATCCCATACGAATCGTGTGTGCTGTGGAAGGAATCCATAACTATGGTGACTCATAGGGATTTCCTTAATGCATTCAGATACGAGGTATCCAAGTCATTAGCGCAGGACAGAGAGATTACTGGAAAGCCGGGCTTTCTGAGCTGCAGCTGAAGTGGAAGCAGTGCACTGTAGAACATGTGAAAGCACCCACTAAAGCACTGGACATATGTGTCTGGCCAGCTGAGCCCTGTTTACATATCCTCCCGTTGTCCACAACTGTGGAGAGTGCTGTCAAGAATACAAAATTTGCTTTTCCTCCTCATGATATTTTTCGGTCACTTGTATCTCATGATGATAAGCTGGCAGCATGGGGAGCACTACTGCCCAGCCAGTGGTGAAGCTGGAGTGGCCTTGCAGAGGGAAAAAGTGAGTGCAGAGATCAGGGCTGTCCCTTTAGCAAGGCACCCATCTTGCATCCTGCTGAGAGCACTCTCCCCTTCATGGAGTCATTAAAGTTGGAAAAGACCTCCAAGATCATTGAGTCCAACCTTTGACTGATCACCACCACGTCAGCTAGAGCATAGCACTAAGTGCCATTGTCATTTCTTGAACATCTCCAGGGATGGTGACTCCACCACCTCTCTGGGCAGTCTGTTCCAATGTTTTTCTGTTTCTTCCTGTATGTGATACTTCCTTCCGCAGTGATGGTCTCTGCAATCAGAAAAATTTCCATGGACAACTGCATGCCCCCATGGGCAAGTCTCTGAAATTGCTTGCTGTGCTTTCTATGGTACTAATTATCAAATGAATGTAAAGGAAACCTGATTTGGGCTGAGGGATACTCGATGAGCTACTAGGTGAATTTGTTATTGATGGATAATAAAAAAGTTGGCTTTCATAGTTCAGACTAAAAGGAATGCACATTTTTGTATATTTTTCTCAAACTCATCAAAAGAGATTAGAGTTCCAGACACTGACATGACAAGCTCTAATGAGGAAAGTAGAAAAACTGAAATATCAGAGTTCTTGCTGTGCTCAGAGGCTGACACAAGTCTAATATATTGATACACATAATTAAGTGTGGGTTTTCCCGACAAATAGAAAGGGAATTTTAATAGTTTAAGAAGTCTCTAAAGCTATCTGACCATCCTTGGCTTTCTGTTTGATCTGGTGATTGGAGAACATAAGGTTCTGTAAAGGAAGAGCTGCGAGCAATTCCCAAGCTCAAGGTCCCCTCCATCCTCCCTTCTTGTGATTTGATCTCAGTATGAATATTTCTCATTTGATCTGCTGCTTCTGCAGTTTATCATTATGTGCCTGGACCTCAGCTGGGCTTAAAATATTTAGAAAGAGGTTGACTAAAGATGATGGATATTTTAATGTGCAACTGCTTAACATAGATGGTTTTCAGAGAGGAAAACCGCAGGACTTAAAATGGTGTGGAAATACTGGGATAGAGCTTTCATACTGAGAAAATGTCATTGTTAATCATTTATCAATAGACTCTCTTGCACAGAACACTGATGGCAATTCAAGCTGTCCTTAGATGGATTCTCGTCCTTCTGGAGTTACACAGCATTGCACAGTGTGACAAAATGTACTTCAGCTGCAAAAATGTTCATAATGCGTAAATATTCTTTTAATGTTTTGCCCTAAAGTGCATCCCATACTTTCTGTAGTGATGAATTTATTTTGTAGATGCTGAATCTATTGTGGGATTTGAGATTGGGAAATCATATTATTATTATTTTTCTATAGCATTCCTTGTGTATAATTAAAAGTAACAACTTATAATGAGTCCTTGGCCTACTTCAACCCACTGGAATGAACCTAATCAAATTCAAACACTTTATATTGCATACTTTATACTACATACATTCTTCCTTTGTCACATTCTGTTCTACCAGGGCAGAACAGCAGGTCATAAACTGAAATACACTTGCTATAGCATGTCTTGTTAGACTTTGTGATTACATGTACTACCTATTAATACAATTACATGTATTAAGTATAAAAAATTGCTTTTACTAGGGTAATTCTGTTTATTCAGACTACTGTAGTTGCTAGTCCTTTTGACCAACAGCAATATCCTCAGAAATAAATATGATAGATAATTTCTGTGTTTGAAGTGAAGAGGAAAAAAAAGAGAAAATCAGTAACAAAAAAGGATTTGCATGTTTGATTTTACCCCTGTGTTTCCAATGAGCTGGTGGTTGCATCTGTCTCTGCAATTTTTCGCATACCAGACCAGCTTATGATGGTTGCAGAAATAATTTTGTTTGCAACAAATGGAGCTAGGTTGATTCTCATCTATGTGCTTTCATGAGAAGATCAGTGCTGATCGTTGAAGTTATATTCTGTTCAGGAATATGTCTTCAGAAGTAAACCCAGTGAATGACAAATAGAAAGAAAAAAGTAAAATTATCTACCTATTCCAGCCCAGAAGCATTTAGGTATGATAGATCACTTTTCTTGCTGTGTTTGGGGCAAAAAATAGCTACAACTATGTTGCATTTTATCACAAAACCTCATATCTTTGCACAAAACCTGTACAAAGATACGTGAAATTTCCAAAAGATTTTAAGCAACCTATCCATTGCCTCCTTATAAATTGCAAGCACCCTTGACAGAAACCACTATGATATTTAGTGCAAATAGAATGACTAGAAATAATTCAAATGGATTTAAAAAAATCCTACCTACCAAGTGAAATCAGCTAATGACAGCTTTCTGATTATACTTTTGCTCCTTCTGTTTCCAAAGCTTTTTAAATTCTACTAACTTTTTTGAACTAAATGCATTTTAAATTGTTTTCATCTGAGTGAAAAGCATACCTGTTCTTTTCTTGCTTTTGCTCAAGTTGATATCAACATACTTTTTGGAGGTTGGGGAAGGTAGAAATCTGTGGTAATTCCTGAACAACATGCATTTCTTGACACATAGTAAATACTGTAGTTGAGTGTCCTTAACATCCAGGGAGAATGTATTCATCTAAATAAATATAGATTAGAATTGTCTGAGTTTATAAATATAAATGGATAGAGGAATTTATCAACTGGGAAAATATATTGTTGTAGATCACACTTCCTCATGGTAAAGTCCATGGAAGGAGGCTGATTCAAAAACTTCAAATGTTGAAACTTTTCCATAACATCAGCAGAGCTGGTTTGTAGCTGGTGGAGTTGTCAAGATGTCACCCTGCTCAGCTGCTCTGAGCATTGAATGGGGCATCTCACATCTCTAAAGGCATTACTGAGTCTCAATGTGCTAGGTCTTCCCAGGGTGATTTCATACTGGTTTATTCTGAAATGAACGAAATGAGGTATCTAATGATGGCATGGGTGACCTCCCAGTGTGTTTCATAGAGGGAAGGATGAAGACATCATAGGAGGAAGTTGAACATAAGATGTCTTAATAATCATGTGTAGCCAAAGTGAGTGGGATTGTGAGATTCAACAGAAGACATGTAGCTGTTTACACTATTGTTCTGCATCATGTGTGTAGAACTGTTGAATTAATCTCCCAGGCTCCTTTTATAGTCAGTGAAGAGAAATGTTTCAGGGTGCATTCCATCTTCTCCTATAGTTAGTAATATAAAAGACATTTTCAGAATTGTTTGGTATAGAGTAGGATGTTATTAAGCTTTATTAAACTCTTTTGAATCTTGAATGTCCTCCCTGAATGACTTGGCATTACTATGTTGCAGGCTGACACATTTTTCAGAAACAAAAGCAAACTAAGATGGTGCTCTGGCCGATGGCAATTTAAAAATGTCACTAATAGCCTAAGTATGGTGACCTCAGCTCTCCTACAGCTACTGTTCAATATCTAGGCCCTGAGGATTCATTTCAGTGCTGTGAATTTTTTGTACTCACTAAGAACTCTTTCTTGCTGTACAGAAGTGGGAATAAAAATCTTGAAGAGACAGGGCCATTAATGATTAATGATAGACATTTAAAATTCAAAAAATCATCAAGTTGAAAACATGTTTCCACAGTCCAATTTTATTCCAAGTACTTTAACTCCTTTTCAAGCTGTGTTAGGTGGTGGTAAAATGAGAGTTGATATTGAGTAGTCATTAACTTAAAGTTTATTGACTTCAGTTTTTTAGTTGCAATTATTACTGTTTTTAATGTGCTATTGCTAATACTCCTCAAAAAAAAAAAAAAAAAAAAAAAAAAAAAAAAAAAAAGACTGCTCAATGATGAGAGAATGGGAAAAAGAAATAAAATGCTAGTTGATGTGTTAAAGTTAGTGATAGGACTGAGTGAGTAATGAAACTGGAGATATAAGTGATTTAAGCCCATTACTCTGGGTGACTGTACAGCATAGTTACTGCTGTGAGTGTAACTCATAATGTCTAATGTTTAAAATTGCTGGTGATTCCTTTTGCAGGTCTTTTTTCCTTATGAGCTTAGCTCATTTCACTGTCTGCTATTTTGTTCCCAAATCATGCTTTCAACTGGAAGACTGTGTAAAGGAAGATGGTGTATGAAATGGCCAGCTGATGCTTTACATTGTCAAATGTAGCATGCAAATGGATTTGAAAGCTCAGTAAAAGGTTCTAGTGAACTTTTGCCTAAAACTTGGAGAGCGTGTAATTCAAGAGAAAGCATACTAAAAACTGCCTGCTTTGGTGAAGACGCTCTCCTGGAAGGGCACAACTAGGTCATGTTGTTTCCTCTGTCATTCTCAGCGCAACTCTTCTATGTTTTTGGGTTTGGCTGCTGACACTGGACCCGCCAAACAGATCCGTAATAATGCTCCTCTGTGAATAGTCTCGGATTCAGGAGTAGTGGTGGCTTTCGTTTTTGGTGTATGAGGAGCTGAAAGTGATTTACCCTTGGCTGAAATAAATGGAAAATTACATTATCTGCCTTTGACACTCCTGAAGTTTTCCATGCTTTCTCCATAAGGGAGAACCAGTCTGTTGTGTAGTAATGCTTGGTGCATCTCTCGTGCTGATGTTCTCCCTCTGAAGAGCTGCCACAGTCACTCTTGTGGGCAGTCACTTCTGAAAGTACCTGCTCCATCTTCTCTAATCCTCTGCAAAGGTGAGATCTTTAGGGACAGCTTTTAAATCAGCAAGGACATGTATACAGATAGATCCAGGAAACACAGACTCTTCTGGACTGATGATTTTGGCTTGAATGTATCTTGAAGGATTAGACGCTCTGCTTAGTTATCAGCAATTCTTTTGTGGTTTTGTTGTTGTTTTTGGGTTATATATTTTTAATGTTTTTCTCCAAATTATTTTATGTTTTTAGAAATGCAGAATAATTTTCTGATGCCAGTGACTGAATAATAGAATGAGAAGAAGCCACTACTGATTTAAAGTACTGAGAGATCAGTAGTAGTTTCAGCAGTAGTTCATTGAGCATCAGGATTAAGACTAGTACGTAACTAAAACTGGATATTGTTTTAAAACATCACACCAGGATTTTTTGGTTTTAAACATTTAATAGATAGTTTAAGATTTAAAAATAATACAAATAAGGCTTCTGTGAATTCATCTGTAGAGTAATTTCAAAGACATCAAGTCTGTTACCCACTAGAAGCTGAGTTTTTCAGCAGGTTATAGGTTAATGGGAGACAATGGCAAAACCATAGGGCAGGAAATAATAGAAGAATTATATCAATGAACAGTCAAACATGAATGCTTTTAGCAATTGTCAGTGAATGTGACAGCTGTTGTGCAAGGACCGATTCAAATGTGGTTATATAATTAATTTTTTTCCCCAAAAGAGAAGGAAATACATTATTAACAGATACATACACTTAAATACAATGTAAATGTTACAGGTATTGTATTTAATTTTGAAAACTTAGAGAAATCTAGAATGAGACTCCTTTACAATTTTCTTTCAGAATGCAAATTTATGTCTCAAGAGACCAGTGGAACTTAAAGTAGAAATACAGCCTGTATTTAGGGGGTTTTAAAAACACACATTACTGAACTGATAGAGCGTAACAGTTCCCTTGCTTAGGCAGCATTATGCTCCATCTTGTAAAATGCACTTGGGGACATGTAAAATGCTTTATTAAACCTACAGTCCATAGCTAGAGTTGTTACGCTTTAATGTATATATTTTTCATTCATGGATTATTGAACCACTAAATCCAAAGAATTTGACCTCATGCCAAAAAAATTCTTTTAGTCTATTCTGAGTCTTTTCACTTCCGATGTAACTGGAGCAGAACTCAAATTTTAAAGCTATCTTTCAGAGCTCCCCTGTATACAATTGTAGATTTAAAAGCAGGCAAGGAAGGAAGTTTACTATTTAGTTTTGCATAAACTGCTTTCAAAAAAAGAAGTTCATGAAGCATTTCTGGGTGGGAGATCTACAATTTTGGGGAGAAAATTCTTGAATGTAGTGTTGTTTATAACCATGAGGGATATATACAGAAAGAAACGAGGAAAATAATTATATGTTTCATTGCAAGAATCATTTTTTTTCTCCAAACTTAAGGTGGCTTAATATTTAGAGAGTGTGTTTCTCCCTACTTTTACGTGTTTTGTTTCCTGCTAGTGAAAAGCTGGCAGATGTTATAAAACAGTGGTGATTTAAGCATTCTAGTATGTCCAGTGATTTCAGGGTATTGTGTTTGTATTATATTTGCCTTCTGTTTTCTTGTACAGTTATTAGAAATAACTCTAGGGAAGAAGTAGAACTGCAAAGAGCTGAAAAGTAAGAAAGTTACATCTCTTCTCTGCATTCCAAGGCTCCAAATAAGTGATATTTGTAGTACCTAAAATATCTCTATTGATCTGAAACTTCTCATTGCTGTGGTTGAACCAACAATTCTACAAACACGTATCTAGGATTTGTTATTAATCTCATGCCTGAAGAGACACAGGGACTGAGAGAGTTAATGGATATAAGTGTGTGATCTAGGCTTCAAGATTTTCAATGCCAAAGTATCAGTCTAAAAGATTTCTTATTGGTGTTGATTTTATTGAGATTACTGATGAAATAACTTTCAGCAAAGCAGCAATGACGTAACACTTGTGAAATGGATCAGCAAGGAGCAAAATGAGTAAAATCACAAAGGTTGTCTTTATTTTTTTACATCTGTTAAAAAAAAAAGACTGGTTTAGAGAGCAATAGAGCAAATTTAGAAAGGGAATGAGACGTGCTCTAAATATACATAGTTGTGTTATTACAGGACAAAACTATTTTGTCTGTAAAGAGACAAAGATGTTTCAAACACTTTCTGAAAGAAAGGAAATTTATACAAGGCAAGTTTTGTAAGAACAATTTATCCTTTTATTTTACTTGGTGTATCTTTTTGCCCTTTTGTTTTCCTTGGTGTATCTCTTCTATGTAAGGAATATTGAATTCCATGAAATCTAAGCTCTGACTTTTTCTGTGATCCTCCCTCTCCTTTTCTTTTCTTTTCTGTTCTCATCAGCTGTTATTATAACAACATTGCAGATTATTTATTCAAAGGCATTTCCATGTGTAGAAAATTTGTTAAAGAAGAGTACAGCCAAGATACATAAGAATTTATTTTGTTAGTTTCTGACTGAGAAATGATTGTGCCAACCCTTCTGCAATAAACTATTTCAGGTTGTAAGAGTCAACACTGTCTATGCAGGTATGGTTAATGACCAGACTCTGAATTCCTTACATTTGCCCCAAATCCCTTTTTTTAGTTTGTACTGATGAGGAAGCACTGTAGAGAAAATAACAGTTGCACTGAAACCTTCTACTCTAGCATCTACTATGACAGTGAGTCTTTACCAGATCACCTGTTGCCTGGTGCTGCTAAATTCGGCTCTCAACAGAATCAGCTTAGGAACTCCATTCAGATTGCTTTCTTGAAGACTGTTTTAAGTTTTGAGACATGAATGAAGCACCTATTATTCCTATAGATCACAACGCAATGCAATATTCGGAGCATCTTTTGCTTCAAACTAATGACTATTTAATCGCTTTCCCCATTTTAAATAAGAAAATAATTCTCCTTTTAAGTTAGCATAAATGTTAATTAAATTTTCTTGCACCAAAATATTCTTCAAAATAAGTGAGTATTGCGTACAGATATTCTCTTGACATTGCTGAACCACCTGTTTAAGAGAAGTGTTAGCAGAAAACCACCCTTGTTTTTTTTCCTAAGAGAATAATAATGTATTTTAAAATGTGTTTTTGTTCTTTAGGTTTGTTTCTACTAAGCATGTTGAGGTGTTTTCTATAAAGTTTACCTCCCTTGTAACCTTTCTTCTTTTCTAAATGTATGTCATATACAGGTAATTTTTTTAGGTGTCATTTTTTTGTCAGATAACTTTTTCTATTTATTACATAGCCTTCATGTTCTTAAATCATGCTCAAAGAACTATTAAAACTGGAAAATGAAAAACCTATGACAAAGAAAGCTTGAAGAATAGTTATAAAATGGGAACACACATGTTCATGTACATAAGTAAATAACACAAAGCAATGGAAATAATCCACATTTTACTTGTCAAATGTCAAGAATCAGGGTCATCATAACTGACCTTTTCGTTTTCTGCAGTAATAGTAAGAATTCTTCCTTTTTCTTTACCCCTATATTTTTATACTTCACTTGTTTTTGTTAGAGACAGAATAAAAAAAGGTATTACATTTACATGTCAGGAATCATGACATCTGAGCAAGGCTGAATGCATTATTTCTTGGTGAGAGTGTTATACAATAAGGCTTGACTGACATACAAAATCTGAGATGCTTTCTGATCAGCTGATTTAATTAAAACAAGATATTTGGTTCTGCACAATGCCTGTGCATAATCTATTTTAAGCCTTTCAAACATACAAGTATAAACTGTAAAATGTTATTAGATTGGCTTGCATGACTTGTCATTCTATTTGCAGATACCTCAAATCAGCTATGCATCTACAGCTCCGGAACTGAGCGATAACACCAGGTATGACTACTTCTCTCGCGTGGTCCCGCCAGACTCCTACCAAGCACAGGCCATGGTGGACATCGTGACGGCCCTTGGGTGGAACTACGTCTCAACACTGGCTTCCGAAGGCAACTATGGAGAGAGTGGTGTGGAGGCGTTCACCCAGATCTCCAGAGAAATTGGTGAGTGTGTGTTTATCAGGTTTGGTATTTGTAGCGGCCGAGCTGCCGAGCATCGCTGAGTTCTGCTTAGGTGTGTGCGGTGTGATCAGAGCACCCATGAGCGTGTTACCTGGACTGAAGGGGGTGTTTTGGCTTCTTGCATGTCTGCCAAGGGGACAATTCTGGCAGCAATTTAAGAAGAGAGGCAAAAAATGTATGTCTTTTGACCCTTTTGGAAAGGGGGAGCTCCTTGATGAGTTAGGGGCAAAAAGCAGCCATCTGCTGAAATATAGCCAGATTTGAGGGAATGCAATTGATTTAGCTCAGGAAAATTATAGTCCAGTGAGAGCTCTTTCCATATTCCAGCATGGATAAACCAAGATGTTTTAATTTTGATGAATTTCAAAAACAACAAAACCCCTCCGCTCTGAAGTAAAAGACATAACCTTAACATTTTTCCTTCACAATAAAATGTCCTGTACAAATACAAGCATTATGAGAAGCATATGTAAGTCGCTTTGATCCTTTTCAAAATATTTTTTTAGCACTTTCATAGTTTTTTCTGCCCTGAAAAAAAATGGCTGTTTCTCAGGAGCAGTAGGTTTTGGACATCAAGGAATGAGATGATGAGTAACAGGTGTTTTGAAAGAGGGTGGTCTTTCACCAAAAGTGTTAAATGACATACAACCCCTCCTTTCATTAGAAAGCCTGGGTTAATCTACTAGATTTGACTTTCAGAACATGTATGTATAAACTCCAGTTGTTTTGAATTAGCATGGGTGAGAAAATATGATAGTATCTCCCACTTTCACTACCTGCACGTGAATATAGAGAGCATCTCTCTCATACAGGAAGGCACATGTGTGTTTCAGGTATTTTTGCTTGAACCATAAAGGTAAGTGATTACTTTCAAGAACCTGTGGAACAAAACTACAGCCATTCATGACGTTAGGGAACCAGTGTATTTAATATGCTCGATAGTTTAACTGATAAATATTCTTCTGACCATTGCTGTCAGCTCCTAGGTGTCTTGGGAGAGCCAAAGCCGTCTACTGTACATTGCTTAGATCTGGAGTTAGCAAAGACATGGATTATTCTTTCACCGTTCATATCTAAAAAAGACTGTTCATCTATTGTAAATAAATTGGCTTCCTCAGACACCTAGTGAATTCATTGGCTGAAAAATCATTTTTTCTTGAGACCAACTACAACACAGCTAGTTCTGAGTTCTGAAAGCAAACAAATAAAATACAGGACTTTTTACTGTTTCCCATTTCCAGGAATATGAGAGAACTTCAGATGGGTGCAGGCAAAATCTGTAATTACCTTATAATCACAATTACTTGAGTTTATATCAGTGGGATCTTGATTGATCCTGGAATAAAAAAGGCCATTGTAATTTGATAAATAATTAAAATGAATAAGATAATTAAATAAATATTACTAACAGGATTGTGATTCCAAAGTAGTTAAAATCATTAATAGGCGTCCTAAACATTACAAAACCTGTGTAATACCAAGAAGCGTAATAAGTTGTGATTTGTGGGTTGATTTTTTTTTTTCCTGCCTTGTGATTTATGTTTTCTACTAGAACATTTGATTTTTGGTAACCTCTGTGCTCCCAGCAACTCGCCAACTATTGTGGATATCAGGCACTCTAATGGTTCTGAAGAAGGGAAGCAGAGGGAGGCAGGACAGACAAGTAATTTTTATTTCCTGGGAAAATGTTCAAGTAAACAATCAGGTAAATCATATGTAACCACAGGAACATGATTGATAACCAGTGCAGAATTGTCAAGAACAAATAATATCAAATCCATCCAATAATTTTCTTTGACAGGATAACAGCTTATAGCTGGTGAAGAAGCACTTGATATGTCACATCTCTTGAATTTCATAGTGTTATCTCAACTGTCACATACCGCATTCTCCTGAGCAAATTGGGCAATTGTGATCTAGGTGTAAATAGGCTGGATGCAGACCTATTTAGAAAACTTTGCGCAGAGAGCAATTAGCAGTGATTTTTGTTTAAATGAAAAAGTGTTTTGTGTGGTATTTGGCAGTTTTTTAAGCTGGATCAGGTACTAGCCAATATTTTCATGTTTAACCCAGATGGACTTGGAATGAAGAAAACTATAAAATCTGGAGGTTACTTTAAGGCCAGAAGGACTAAGACTAGGACTGGGAGAGTATCTAGAAATCCTTAGAGTCCGAATCTGAAAACACTGTCTGGAAAATGACAAATTTAAGACATCAGCAAGGCATTTGGCTTCAGCAAGAAGGATCTGTACAATGAGGAATTCAGTCAGGCTGGCCAGAAAACACTATTCAAGAAGATGATGCAAGGATGAAAGTAAATTATAACCTATATTCCTCATGTTTTAATGGAACATGCAGATGGACATACCATCTGTAAAATAATTTGAGTAATCCTCCAATTTGTCTGTCAGTTGTGGAACCTCGTTTTGACTCAGTACTGGTTTTGACCCTCACTTCAGAAAAGGTGAAACTCCTCAACCAAGCAAGAGCAAAGACAAATCTTGAAAACATGATCTGTGAGGAGCAACTGAGGAGGGGGGCTTAGTTAGCCTGAAGAAGAGTTGACTAAGAAGAGAAGGTAATGGAAAATAGTATTTCCAAATAGGCTTTTGCAGAAAGGTAGAGGACCACTTGTTCATCCAAATACAGTGTATGTAAACAGAAGTAATGGAATTAATCTCTAGCATAATTCTGTCTAGGTCTGGAGAAAGCTCCTTTTAATATTTAAGACATTAAGTATTTTACCAGTTTGCTTGGGGACATTTTGGAACCTCCATTGCTAAGGATCTGGGAGAATGCATTAGCCAAACACCTGCCCAGTGATTATGTAAGTGTACTTAGCTCTTGCTTGGGGCTGGGAGGTGGGTTGGATGATTTCTTAATGTCCCTTCCAGCCTGATCCTATTATCCACTGTCTTCAGACTTTTCACCTGAGCCATAGGGCTGGAAATGCTTTTAAAATGGAAACTTTGAATAGCATCTAACTATGAGGTCTGGGACTATAGAGTGTGTGTGAGTTTACAGAAATCATCACATGGTATAAGACTGCACACAACAGCAAAACTTACCAGCTCTGTGTTAATAAACTGAGAGTTAAGAGAACCTAATCAGGACCCTGTGCCTCTTGTGCAGCTGGCATACAAATGTATGGGGCAGCTCAACTCCTTGCTGAGTACTTCATGTCCTGCTTAAGATAAGTAGCCAACAACTGGATGCAAAATGGGTATGAAGATCAGTATAATGAAAAGCAAAAAAAATTGAGGAAAGGATGTGAAAAATATTGATATAGTAATTTTTGAAAAAAAATTAGTGATGAGAGGACATCATCTCTCATCATCTGTGAGATAGCAGATTTGAAAATATAAATAGGAAAACTTGGGGTTTTTTTGTATATTATTTGTATTGTTTTTTAAATTTCAGAGTTGAAAAAGGACTAGGGTTTTACATAATTTTAAAATAGAGATTAATTTCATGTGCTTATAATTTAATGTAATTTTGACTCTGTGCCTCTAAATTCCAGTTTGATTGGCCTTCTGTTCAACTTCTATTTCTTAATCAGAAACAGAGGCAAAAGGAAGAAACAGGCTCCCAAATGAAATGTGGAATACTGAAAAGGTCAAAGTGGTGCCACCCTGACATGTCACCAAATATATTACATATCAAAATCTGCTCTCATTTTAATGACAAAGATCCTGTCTGGGACAAAGCAGAGCTGGAAATTAAATATTTTACATGACAACGATTGGATGGAGATTATTCCAGGTCATTCTTTCATGCATTGTTTGAAGACAATGATTAAATTTATAGAATTTCTGCTCCCATTAAAAAGTTAATGATATCACTGTAATCATTTTGACATCATGATCAAATCATTTTGGTACATTGACCAAAGCAATGAATTCATAATAATTGCTTAAGAGGTTAAACATTGAACTGAAACTTGACTCACTGATACAAACTAAAATGGGGTAAAAGGAAGCACATTTTACCAAGTCCTCATTAAACTGTCATGCTAAATATTAGTCTTCTATTTACTTACTGTTCATTATCTTTGACAAAATAAATGTTGGAAAGTTTCTAATCCAACTTTCTTTTAATAGTTCATTTCCCTATTATTAGAAAGCAAATGAATTTATCATTAGAAAGAAAATCATCAGATGCTTTTCCTTTTTTTTCTTTTTCAAAATAGAAAAGCATTTGGTTCAAACAAATATCCTTGAGTTCAGAATACTTGCTCAGTTAGTGCAATGTTTGTACTGGAAAATGTAACAAACCTACAAGTAATATATGAAATGCTACATGACAGATCTTATTCACCACTGTTGGTCAACTGCTGATAGGTACTGGCAGTGAAAGACATACGAAACGCTTAGAAGAGGAGGTAAAAATGATAAAGGCAGGTAATAGAGCTGATCATTAAGAACATTAAGAGAAGCTTCAGCATTGCTTGCCCCTTTTTGCTTGTTAGTTGATTTTGCATGTCTTGCCAGAGGTGTAAAGAAGACAGCAAAGAGCATTTAATCAAAGAGCATTTTTGTATCTTTGGTCAAAATGACAGCTTCATGGCAGCTTTATCCCAGAAGAGAATAATGCACTTAATATCAGGGTGTGACCTTGTATACATGTTTTTAGGAACAAGGTTCTGTAGTTTTACCTACTCTTTTTATACTGGTACATTGCAGTTAACAGCATTTTTCTGTGGAGGGACTACAGTTATGTTATGATCTTTCGTAATATTTTATCATTACAGTGACAATGAAAATTATGTATTAATGACAATGAATGCATGTGCTGAATGAATGCTATAGCAGCTTTATTTAAATTGGTTCAGACTTCAATGTAGGTAGCTATATTTTGTTTCCATAGGGAATGATATGTGACAGTTCTTAAATCGTGTTTGTCTCTTGTCACTTC
Organism: Dasyornis broadbenti; assembly: GCA_013397935.1. Classification (NCBI taxonomy): domain Eukaryota; kingdom Metazoa; phylum Chordata; class Aves; order Passeriformes; family Dasyornithidae; genus Dasyornis; species Dasyornis broadbenti. The sequence continues at coordinate 3,310,194 of VZRN01004072.1, read as the reverse complement.
TCTTAGTGTGTTTACAACTGTGCATTGTACCTCTGCTTTTCTCCAAGTTATTGGATTACTTCTTCTCAGAAGAATCAGAAAATAGTTAGGGTTAGAAGTGATTCTGAGGATCATCTAGTCCAACCCCCTTCCAAGGCGAGGTTGCCTAGAGCAGATTACACAGGAATATGTCCAGGTGGATTCTGAATGTCTCCAGAGAGGCATTTAACAGAGAGACCTTTAACAACTTTTGGACTTCAAAATTTCAGTGGAGAAAGTGGAAGTCTATTTGGAAGTTTAAGGGATGTAACGTTTCCTTTCCACTTAGACTTTCATTGATAATTTAGAAATAAGATGGGTTGGTGTTAAGATTAGTTCACATTTCCTGCAGTAAGCTCTGTATACGTTTGATATAAAGCTAAAGCTTTTTGTATTTAAGTAAGATGAATGGACTTCTCCCCCACCCCCACGATAGTGTTTAATAGAAGATTAAAAAATCTTGCAACACGAAGATGAAAGAAATACAATACACGAAATGTAACTTTTCCCCAGAGATATTTCTGCTTTAAAGGCTGTTTTCAGGCATAACAAATTAATTTTCACAACTAATAATATTCTAGCATACCCTCACTAAGGGTAAACAGTTTAATTCAATTTTAAGTTTTATTTTCATATTTATGCAGATAAAACTCTATTGATAGCACTGTATTTCAAGCTGCAAGCTGTAATTAATAATAACACTATGTAATTGGCTACAGGAGCTTCAAAGTAATGTTGAAAAATTACAAAATCAGATGGTAGGTGTATTAATATTGCAAAAGCTTGAAAATTATTCCAGCAGTTTTTAATATTTGTACCAATTAGTACCTGATAAGGAACAGTATAATTTCTAGGGTTTTAAAATGAAAGACTATTTTAATTTCTCTCAGTGGTGCTAATAAATGTGATATTCTTTAACTATAATTATTTTTTTTCTCTATAGTTTTAGGGAGATATCTCAGAGCAGTAAGCATACTTCCTATGCTCTCTGACCTGCTGGTAATTGTAGGAAGACAGAATTTAATAGCTCTTGAGGGGTTTTTTCTTCAGTCAATTAGTTGAGGCACTTTAAAAATGTCCTATAGTAAGCTTACTAGCTACAGTACCATAAGTACTACAGAAGTCGCTGTAGTATGACTTTTTTTCTTTTTGCTGTATGTGAACACCAGATGTTTGTATTGGTTGTGAACACAAATTCAAAGAATAAGAAAGATGTCCAGGAAAGTTCATATCAGCAGTGCTTTTAGTACAATGGCTTGTTTGTAGCCATTTCAAACCTCTTAGTCATCATATCTAATTCAATTTTTAAAAATATATAAATACAAACAAAATTATAAATGTGATGTTGCTAATTTTAAGAAAACAGTCTAATTAGATTAAAAATTAGATTAAGCAAAAATATTTTTGTTGAACTATAGTGTGTGATGGCCATAATGTACATGCTTTTTCATGAAGGAAACTGGTTTTTCAAATGAGGAGCTCTTTTTTCCAGTCTATAAACTGGTCAGTAGTTTTAGGGAAACCATTTCAAATAAGATGTAAGGTGTGTTTTTTAATATTAGATGTGAAAACACATCTTAAAAATACTAAAGGATAGTGGTATGTTTATTTGAGGTTTAAATCATTAGGTGAAATCTTTCTAAAAGGAAAAGCCAAATTTAGAAATCATTGCTTAAACTGTAGTCTATACTATGCTTGAGACATCTATGATTATAAAGGATATTTTCTGGCCATATAAACTGTTATTAAAATTTCTTGAATAAAAATGAAGATAAATATATATAAGTTTTAATGTGTCATCTGATTATTGAGATGGCAGGAATGAGATTTCAGAAGTGTTGCTGTTCTGTGTATTGGTATGTATTAACATTGAGCCTGTAGCTCCTCACAGGCTGTGACTCTCTTTTGCTAGAAGGAGTCCCAGAGCAAACAATTCACATGTAATTAGAAATCTCATGTGAAAGCAAAGTTAGGAAATATCTAAATCCAAATGTAGTCATTGTAGTTGTTTATGACCAAATTTCACACAGTCCCATTAACAGGAAGTGGATTTTAACTCAATTAATGCCAGTGGATTTTCTTGTATTAAGGAAAAGTAATGAAGGAAAAGCATCAAGGGTTCACAATAGGATTTGCAGTCTGAATAAAGCTTCCCATGCTTTGATTTTGTATTATGATTTTGTTGTGGTGAAAGACAGAGGAGAACTATTGGAAAAAAATTGACAGCTTGTTTTCCAGGGTGGTTGTGCTTAACTGTTTAAAAAAAAAAAAAACAAAAAAAAACCGAAAAAAAAAAAAACCAACCAAAAAAAACCCCTGATAATAATAAGCTTCACAGATTCTGCTATAAGTGAGATGTTTTCCCCCCTCCTTTATCAAGAACTGAGTTCCTTCATCCTTTACTTTTTAAATATAAACTTCTGTTGCTGTAACTTCTGCAGAAAGCTTGTTTTCACACACGATTCAGCCAAGTGCCTTCTGTATTGCAGTGGTGTGAATGAATCAGGGATCAAATAGGCACACTATGGCATAGCCTTGGTCAGTGCCTGTGCGAGTGAACTTTGCCAGCACAACATTTAATGGTTTTGCTTTCCCGGCATACACAGACTTTTTTAAGGAAAGCCTGTATTTAAGGGCACCATCTGAGTCAAAGTGATGAGAAGGACCATAGTGACATGGACTTGGGCTGTATTTACATGATTCTTTCGTTAACATGTCAAAGAGTTCACAGCATTTGAATTATAATCTTGGTTATGCTTCTGCCAAGAAGAACTGTTTCTGATTTCACAGAATATTCGGAGTTAGAAGGGACCCACAGGGATCATCAAATCCAATTCTCAAGTGAATGGCCCATACAGGAAGTGAACCCACAAAACCTTGGTGTTATTAGCACCATGCCCTCACCAACTGAGCCAGTCTCAGGGTCTTAGTGGTCTAGAATCAATAGTCCCATTCATGTGAAAAAGTACACCTGATAAAGAAAAGTTGTTGAGGCTCCTGAGTTTTCTGAGAAAATTTAATTTGTCTCTCTGTATGTCTTTTTGTCTTGGAATGGTTTCTATTAGTTTTAAATATTTAGCATTTTTTAGAAGGCTTTGCTTTCTACCTGGAGAGCTGTAACTTTTAAAAATTGTGTGAGCAATGCCTCATGATTGATATTAGCAATATACTCTTAGTATCAGCTCTTTTGTGATCTGTGGCTGCAGTTAAAACAGTGAAGCACTGGAACTGTCAGACTAAGTCAGACACTGCAAGTCAATATCTTGTCTCCTGTGGTGCCCTCAATACATGCAAGAGAAAGACACCAAAATCTTACTTAGTCACTAACAGAAATACTTATCCAAGGAGTGTTCTCTAACCCCAGGTATTTTGTGGTTGATACTTAAATTTCCCAAAGCATGAAAATTTATATCCATTATATTTTCTTTCTATTACCATTTTAACTCATTAAATAGTCTCTTGTTTGGATGCTACAAATGGTATGCTGGAGAATCCGGTTAACCTCCTTCATAGTGTGCCTTCTTACTTAACTCTGGGTTAGAAGATATGAAGTAATTGCAGTCTAATGATGTCTGTTGTCACTTTCTGGATCCTTTATTTCATTTATATCTCTGTTAAGCTGTGTAGCCATGACTGAACTCTCAAAGTAAAGCATTACTGTTGATTTATACTGTGCCATTGTAATCTCATTTTTATTCTCAGAGCCAATCTTTATGCATCCTGAAAAACTCTAAGCTTTTTCTGTTGGCTGCTGGGTGTCAAGTAAATTATTTCCAAAAGCAATCTGTTCGGACTCAAAGTTTATTAACAAATGGCTACAGCTGATTTAGGACTCAATGATGTGTGTGAACAATTCCAGGTATTTCTGCCAGCCTGCTCTCCACTGTATTTGTCAATAGTCAATATTTTCCTGTGACATACTTGTTTGTCTATCTTGTGAATACTTTGTCTCCTCTCTCTGCTCTTGTTTATTTCAAATAATTTTATACCATTTTCAAAATTTCGTCTTTCTATTCAATACACTCCCTCTCCTTTTGAAGAGAATCGTGTTATGCAAATCAAACCCTAGTAGACATTTCTAGAGCACATGTTTATTAGCCTTTTCCAGTGCTGAATTTTGACTGTTTCTTTTTATTCCTTCTGCTCATTGTTTTTGATCCTCAGGAGTCCCCTCCCTCTCCCCACTCCCCAGTTTCTGCCTATTCATCCAAAAGTCCTCTAAAAACTCTATTATGAATGTTAATATTCTATATGCAAAGCTGATAGAATGGTAGTGACTACTGCTGGATTCTATCTAGTTACCAAGAAAGGAATGCAGAGAGAGTTGAACTTACCTTATAAATGTATCTTGTATAACTCTATGCCCCTCCTGAATGCATTCATTCCTCAAGGTGCTTTAAATTATGTAGGATCATGTCTGCTACTGAGCCAGTGGTACTGGTAGTTTGAGGATGAAGGTTACTAACTTTGCTAAGCTGAATTCTTGTTATCACCCAGCTGCACATGAAGCCACTTGACTCAGTCACATAGCCCATGGTGTTTCAAGTATTAGATTAGCCCTAAATAAAACTTGGAATTGTCTTTCTTCAGAACTCTTGACAACTGATAGTTTATGAATTGAGACAGAAGGAAATTGCATTATGATTTTTGTACAAACTTCTATATTACAGCTGTTTTGTTCAGATTTCCATACAATTTTATTTTTGGAAGCTATAAAATGAAACAGAAAATGAATGTTTCATCTGATTGCTTTGCAATTATGCCTTCTGATATTAAAAAAAATGAACAAATACAACTGAGACTTTGTTTTCAAGATTTGGAACAATTTTGTCTGAATGGTAATACCTATCAGAAAAAAAAGTCATAAAGATTAATGCTAGCCAACAATTATCTTTCCTTCCTTCCACAGGCTAAATTCTTTTAATAAATAGTGTATGTGCATGATATATGGTCTACTTTCCTGGGCAGTCCTACTGAGATCTGGGAAGCTGTTGAAGTAGACAGTGTTGTTTTTTTTCTCTGAAGAGAAAGCAAAGCAAGAAAACAGCTATTGTATGTTTATGTAACATATATGTGACTTTATGCACATTGTTATTTACTGTATTGTGATATATCCACCTCAACAGTAGTTGGACGATAGCGGGAGATGCCCACTATCTTCCTTTATATTGTAGTAAATTTCAGTGAGTTCTAGGCTTTACCAGCAGGATTTTCACTTCTCATTTTACTTCTTTGACTTTCCTGCTTGTTCTACTGTTTTCTTCCCCATATCCTGATCACAGAAGTATCCAGCCTGCTTGAGAAACAACAGTTTGCAGTTGTCACTGGCTGCTATTTTTAATATGCCGTGCCAATACAAGATTCTTGAGCTTTGCTTGTCTGAATGATGTAGAAGGGTTGAATAAGTTGAATGTTACAGTGCTGTCAGTGTTGCAAGATTAAATGCAAGGAATGTCTGATTGGAAATGTCAAAGAGCTATTTGTGTCTTCATTTTACTTATTTTCTTTTTGTTGTTGGAGGGCAGGGGGCCATATTGTGCTCTGAGTCACAGTAAGCACACATTTGCTATTAAACTTGCAGTGGGGTAGCTTAGCAGTAACAACTCTGTCTTGGATGTTAGACTGGGGTAACCCTTGTCACCAGATACAAGTCATTTCCTCAATTCTGTTACCCAATGAACTGTCTACAGAGTTCCAGAGAATTTTGTTCAAAGAATAGTATTTCAAAGAATTGCTCTGATTTGTTTTAGAAAAAACAGGCATATGTGTATGCCTCACTAATATTTGCAAAGACTCCTACATTGATTTTTGTCTGTTATAAATGCATGATTTTTATGCAAATTGCAAGCTGTGATACCTCCACTTTAAACTGGGATGGCAGAAATATGCATATTGTGAAACCTCACAGCTTATAAAAGAAGATATTTTTTTTTCTCTTGCCGGAAAACAAACTGTTTCTCAGTTCTTCTCAAGGACAGAGTTTTGTATGATGGAAATAGTGTTGTTTGTTCCTCTGCTTTCTTAAATACATAATGATTAGTGACTTTTCATCAGTTTTCAGAAGAAACTGAAAGAGAACCAATTGTTTAAAATGCTGACATTCTAACAAAAATGGCAGTCTGTCTTTAATATTGTTCATAAAAGCAGGATATTTAGACTAGACAATTAATCAGGAGAATGAGTTACAAAACAGTACCCTTGAGTAGCAGAGGTGTCATGCAGATAAATCCCTGTGTTGCTGTGTCTGTCCCAAGAGCTTCCTGCCATGTCCATCTGGAGCATTCTGTACCATAGAATACAGGAATGCAGACTGCCCTTCGTGTGCCTTCATAAGTCATCTTCTCCTTGGGATGCTTCTGAAGTGCTGTGACTGGGTTGTCACAGAGAGACAAACAAAATTTCAAACCCTTGAAAACACAAGAACAAGGCAGATGTACATTTCAAAACTGAGGACCGAGCCCATTGAAATGCATTCATCTGTGGAACGTGTAGATGTTTGGGGAGGGAGGGCTAAGAAAAACAAAAATATCTCAACACTTGAATGATTCCTACAAACACTTATGCTGGAAGTGTTTAACTGTCATTAAGTGATCCATGAGATTTGTATGATGTAATTCCCGAGGATATTAATGCTCTCTGAAGTAAGATCAACCACACTGTTTTCAGGAGTATCAAGTCAAGATCTGTTTTCTTTCAAAAGTGGGAACAAAAATTCTGAACTAAACTTGTGGTGAAGTTCTTTATTTTTTGTAGGGATTCCTATTTTCCTCTTTACCTATTTTCCTTTATTTTGACAGTAGTTGGGTGTCTGTTTATCTTCTGCATGGACCACTTCCTTTAAAACAGCATGCACATCCCAGAACATGTTAGGGCCCAGAAAGATGAGAGAGAATGGTATTGTATAGTCACAGGAAATATGCAACCTTCATTTTATAAAAGCTTAAGCTGAAGTTTGGTGTGAGTACCATGAAGCCCTGCTTTTGTGGTAGAATGGGAGGCTGTACTAGAGCCTGCCCACGTCTTTGGTGACTTTGCAGAGTTCCCATGAACAAGGGGAATAAAGCACAAACTGAGCCCCTTTTTTGCTGCTGTGTTCAGGTGGGAGCCAGGTGAAGGCAGTACTTCCCTGTGTGCTCTGCTTCGTGCATTCTCATACGTTTGCTGGCATATTGGATTTGCTGTGAGATGCAGTACAACATTTGCTGGGGCCAGTAAATTGAGTTATATGATTGTAAGTATTTTACCTAACATGTTAATGCACTTAACGATGTGCAGACAATCATGCTGCTCAATTTATAAGAATTGTCAAACCGTCTAATTAATTCTGTTATATTGTGGTATTTTACAGATTAAATCCTTTCAAAGCTTATTCAGGAGGTAGAAATATTATTAAACATTGATTTAAATATTTTAATTAGTTAATAATTTTAAATTTTTCACCAGAATAATTTGTTTTGTAAACTATAATGCCCCTTTCACCGAAGTGGGATATTAGAGCCAACCTGAAGATACTCTTTCTGTTGCTAAAATACAAGAAAAATATGTGATTTCTTTTTCTTTTTCCTCCAGTTAAGCACAAAGAGTTTGGTTTAATACTTAAAAAGTAACCTACAGAATGGTACTGGTGGCATAAGTTTTTACAGATTTAGTTATGGACTTTTTATTGTAGTTAATGTGCATTTCATTATTAAATCCCATAGCTGTTTTTTTAGTTAATCAGATGTACATGAGTTGGCAGTGATGACTGTATAGGGGCTTTAAAAGCCATGGAGCTTTGAGGATGATTTTCTTCCTATGTGGACCTTGGTAGAATCTAAACACAAAGTCGGATGTGGAGAGGAGGATTTCAAGTGATGGCAAATGTCCAATTGAGATGTAGAATGACTTTTCACAGAGAGAGGAGTGGTAATGGCCAGTTTTTCACAATAATATCCATGAAATTGTAGGTTTCATTAATTAAGGTCAGTTTAACTGGAGTTATCTTAGCTTCCTTTGTCTTTTTGTGATAAACAATTTCAAAGGAGACAGCTTTTTGGAAGAGGACATTTGGATGTGTCCAGGAAATGTGCTCATGATGGAAGAGCATCAGTTCCCATATGTGCACTTGCCACAGGCATTGCAAGCTTGTGACAAGCCCCTCTGGGCTACCTACACCTCAGGTGCCTCTCAGGAGGAATGGTGAAAGGCATTCAAGGACTTCTGTGCTGGCTAGAGAGTCACCTTCTGTTTCCTTCTAAATAACTCTTTCTGCTCATTTGTTATTTCAGTTGTTATACAGGCATAGAAAACCTTGTGTAAGAAAAAGATTATGTAGAGGCTTAAACAGTAAAATACATCGTGTTCAAATGCTTTTTTTCCCCCCTAGTCCAATTATAGAGAGTTTACACAGAAGAAAACAGGGCAAATGAAAAATGAAAGAAGGGGAAGAAAGACTATAAAGAGAAAAAATGCTTTGTGGTTTTCTTCTGTTATCAGCATTTAGTCTATGTTATGTTCAGCCTAATAAAATGCTTATCAAAATACAGTTATGTTTTGTTAGGAAGGGATACTCTAAGCAGTGTAATGTGTTAGTGAACAGGGAAGTAAGCCCCTGAGTTCTGCCCGGTTTGGTTTAATTTATACCCAGGAAGGGAAGGAAAACAAAGCAAGTTTCAAGAGTAGACCTGAACAGTTTATAAAAAGGACTGTTCAATGCATTTCCTTAACACAATATGGAATCTGACTCAGGAACCCAGATGATCCTTTTGCACACTCTCTAGGACTTAGGATTTGCTTAGGCTCAGGGGCAGAACAGTTGTGCAGGCTCAAAGCTTGAGAGTTGAGCTTGGGTTCCATCTGCCCCATCAAATCATCCTTTCTTGTTCAAGCAATTTACCACTTCTTTCAGATGGTGTTCTGATGGATGACTCTCTAATTTTATTCTGTTTTAAATGGATTTATTCAAACAAAACCAAGTCCTAAATGTTTCTTTTGGTGATGCACAAAATCCTTATGCTCTATCTCACTCTGTCTTAAATAACAGAAATGAAATACATCCACAAATGTTTTTTTTCACTCCAGTTCTGAGATACAATTTTCAAATCCAGCTAACAATGTGAACGTTCTCGCTTGGAGAGTGTGTTTTATACTAAATCACGGTTTCAATTAGAAAAGTTTGCTGTTGAAAATTTTAGATAGATGGATTCTAGGGCATATCAGATGTGACTGCTTTTTTTGAATTCTGGTTAATTAATTAAAAAAACCCATAAAAAATAAAAATGTTAAAGCAATACCAAAAATTCACCAGTGCAACTGAGCTCATATCTTAATTATTTGTGCAAAAGCTCCTTTGTTGTCTCTGAAGTTATGAAGTTATTGCCCAGTGTTATGAGATCTTCACAATTCATAATTTTAGCAGTCTATGCCATGTGCAGTTGAGAGCATGGCGACAGAGATTACACAGTGCTGTTGCTTTTGCTTACCCAACATTATTAATTCTTTGTTGTTCAATAAGTGAATTTCCCACCATTCTAATTCATTCCTTTCCACGCATGTGAATAAATAGATTTTAGACAATGAAGGAATTGAAACAAGACTGATGCCACTAAAAGATAGCATGAGAGACCAAGATTAGCCTCAGCCCTTCTCCAATTAATTTTCTCAACATTTTTTCCTTACTGAAATCACTGTTCACTGCTAACCAGATAAAAAGTAAAACAATCATTCTATCACAGATGCAGTGTGAGGAGATGGAGGGCAAGAACACATAATTTTTATTAAAGTAATGCTAATACCACTGAATCAGTAGGAATAAGGTAATGGATGCAACAAAAAATACTAAAACGGCATATATTCATCTATCTTTTGCATTTAATGTAAGTTCATTATAAAAATTAATATTAGTTTTAGTCTCTTGATTTTTGATTGATGTATACATCAAGAGGAACACAGTTATTGAAGTAAAACAACTTTTGGAAGACAGAACCAAACCTGGTATTAGTCCATTTCAGACTTACGAGAAGAAAGGAAGTGAAGGTGTTTTGTGGACTTGCTCTATTTCAATACCTTAAACTAGCAGAAGACAGTTACTTTTGATTTAGTTTTAGATGCAACATCCTGTGCTGTGTTCTTCAATAACTGAGTGGTTCCTGTTTTTCAGTTTTTTTTAATTGATTGTGTTAAGTTGCAGAACTTAAGGTATGTGCATGTACATATTTGGGTGGCAGTGGGGAGTTGAATGAGTGGTGCTTGTATAAAAGTAGGGGCAGCGATCAAAGTCCCAAAGCTGATGGCAGAGTACTAGGTGAGATGAAAGCATTAGAGATGCTGTATGCTACCACAAGGTCTTTGTGGTGGGGAGAAAAGCTTTATCTTCTCATAACTTGCTCATGACAGCCTTTCAGATTAATA
>VZRN01004072.1:3274479-3299766 GCA_013397935.1 Dasyornis broadbenti | reverse complement strand
AAGGGGGGGGGGGGAAGGCAAAGGAAAAACAAGAGAAGCACTTGCTTGATGATAAAGCAGAAGTAAGGATGAAGAACAGATAATTAATTCTGTAGTATGACATAAGCTGTATTCCTCCCATCGGTTGGAGCCCCAGATAGCCTCCCAGCTGTCGTTTTCTTCCAACTTAACTCTTAGAAACCCAAATTTATTCCTTTGAAACTTCCTGCTTGAGGCTTCTGGTTTCAAGCATGGCAGGTCCTCAACTCTTCAAACGTCCTCAGAGAAGACTGTAACAGTGGCTGTGATCAGGAGTTTGACTTACAGTGTTTGATGCTGTGGTCATCAGTGGGGTTGCTCTAGCACCAGTGGGTGCTGATTTTTGGAGATGTGTGAATGACCATTCCAGGCTGACTGCAGCCAGAGCCTACCTGTCCAGGAGAGTGCCTTTACCTGTAGGGCTGCACACATGCACGCTCACAGAAGGTGCAAAAGCTAAAAATTATTTGGGAAAATTAGTTCACATGGTGCCTTTTAATTTGGAATCTCTAAGATTGAGAGTAGCAAGTGTGCAGGCTTAGACCCACAATCTCAGATATACAAACAGAAAAACAACATCTGTAAATTCTGAACATTATTTGGCAGAAAATAAGATACAAGAATATGAATGTATGAGCTTATTTATTTTCTTATAACATGCCTTAAAAATAGTTGCTGTTTAAAGAGGATTTCCACTATGAACAAAGAATCACATCTGTAGTCAGTCCCTTTTTAGTTTAGCAGCTCTTAGTTTCATCAAACAGGAGTTATATTTCCAGCATTACCTGTGGCAAAGGAGTACCCCAAAATCTGGAAGACCATACAATTACAGTTTAAGGAAACATGCAACAAAGACAATTAAGTAAAGATAGAAGTTTCTGAGAGCATCAGGAAAAGAGAAAGAAAACAGGAAAAGAGAAAGTGTGACAGGGATATGAGAGAACAAAACCTTCCCTTTTGTCTATGATTAAAACAGGGGAAATTATACCTGTCGTTTTTTTTTGCAGTTAATGTAATCAAGATCCATGGTGTTGGGACACCTGCTTGCTTTACTTCCTTTCTTCTTTTATCCCTTTTTCCCCCATTTCTCTCTCATTTTTGCTATGAACAGATCCCATACTTATATGGAAAAACTGATATTTGATTCAAACAGAATGGTTTCAGATATGTTAACAAAAAGGGATCAGTTGTCAGCCTCAGAAGGAGGGAGGTGTAGTAGGAGAATGAGATCTTCCTCTGCATTTTTCTATTGACTGCCTAAACTCTTTAGAGAGTGAATTTAAGTGGACTGAGATGCTCCCATTTGGGCCCAGACACTTAAAATTTCAGACAGTGCCTAACTTGATCATCGCATTAACAGGATTGTATTTCATCCCATGTGTATTGTGTAACAATAACTCTTACAGGAAGGAAATCAGGGAGTTTTGAGCAATCCATTATTTAATATTATGAAATGTGGACACCATTTCATTTAAGGGGTATGGTCACAAATGCCTGAATTTTTATTGTCAAAGTGGTCAGTGAAATTTAATTATGATTAAAGTAATTATCTAGAATTCACAAAATAGGAGCCTTAATGCACCTGAATGGGGTCTAATAAAAGATCCAGATAGCTCAGGTCTCTGTCTGTGGCAAAAGCATTTTGCAGAAAAAAGCCTCTAAGGAACAGGATGTATGTAGAAAGTGATTCACCCAGCATTTCCTAGACCATGAAGTGCAGCTGGACCATTTTATTTAATAGCCATTTGATCAATCCATGCACCCTGAATTTATTCATTTTTTGTAGGCGACTGAGAGCATATAAAAGGCTTGGGATTTTCTAAACTGCAAACATCTCTGGTTCTAAAATTAAAGAACGACGAATTTTGATGAGCATGGGCAAAATGTAGTCTTGTTAACGCTGACTTAATATTTTATGGTTGAATTGGGTGAGAAATTTAATCAAAGTTTTATCTGTTGTTAGAGCATTTGAAGTGACTCTGCCCTGTGTGGATGCTATGGTGTCTACCAAAAGCTGAGATTAGGCTTTCCCCAAGGGAGACCACTTAACTGAATCTCTCATGTCTAATCCGTCTTGTGCTTTCACAAAAGATGAATGGACTTAATAAGCTTTTGGACCTCTATCTCTCTATCAAACTTGGCAAAACTGGGCAAAAAGCTGGTAGAGCTCTTGCAGTATGCCAGAAAAAGGGCACATTGATCCACACAGAATATCATAGTCTTATTGCATAAGTTTTGTTTCTTTAGGAAGCTAACAAACAAGGCAAAATCCAGAATTTGCAAAGCATGCTGATAATGTGGTCAAAACTCAATTTGGGTTTTTAAATGAATGATCTCTTATTTAACCTCTGAAATTAGAGTTGTTGCAGTAAATACTGGGTTTTTCCCTCCTAGTAATTGTTGGAAATAAAAAGAGGAAAAAGGTCTCTTTCCAAAATTATCTTCCTCCTTGCCCCCACTTCCCGCCCAAGAGAAATAGAAAGGCATCAAGTGAAGGCTTTTACTTACTGATGATTTATACATTGTATATAAGACACCGTCAGTGCCTACAACTTTCATGCTTGGCAATATTTACCTTCATATAGTATTAGTGGCATTCAGAACTCAGTGTGGCACACTGTAAATATCACAGTAACTGTAAGTACTATGTGTGGGAAATGTCAGGATTTTAATTGCACCTAAGCCATGGGCTTCTTATTGCTTGTTTGGAGGAAGCCTGTAATGAGCATCTCTCTGGGACCTTACGTGATGAAGGGATTCATCAACATAGTTTACCTGATGCTGCTCTATCAGTGAAGTGGTTACTGTGCAGCTTTAGGCTGTAAAAAACAAAACCTGAGAAAAGGAAAAAGGAGAAATGTGATTCTGTGATAGTGTCTTTCCTACATACACAGCAATTTAATATCACCCCACTTAAATAAATTGCCAGTGCCATAATGTGGTTTTTGCCTAGGTGCTACCTAACCTTTTCAGGATATAAATAAAGAGGCCATTGTCAAAGACTGCAGCTGGAAACAAATGGTGAAGGATTTTAACTCTCTGTAGTATTTTCAGCTTGTTTAAGAGTGTTTTCTTCAACCATGAACAGAAATTACTCCTTAGTGTGCAAGTCTGGCTCAATCCTTCACAGTTATGACATTTGTGAGTGTTTTTCACAAAAATGTAGACAGCCCAAAACCTGCCTGAGGAACTGGCTGATTTGGACTAGGGCAGGTACAAGGTCTCAGTGATGTGCTAAGCACAACCTTCCCCATCAGTTCATCCCCTGTAGTTATCAATGCCCAAGATGCAGCCATTGTGGGGGTGTGCTTGAGGTGGAGTGGCAGCAGGTTCAATGTTATCTCCTTCCTCTGGCACCATGGATTAGAAGAGAAAACAGTCTTTTACCTAAGTTACTTTTACAGCATGCTTCTCTGACTTTTCCTTAATTCTTCAGCACCGGGGACCATAATGGTTTTCCTCCGGACTGATCTTGTCTTATGCAAATATTTATTGAGGGGCTAAAGAGATTTTAACCCTCTTCTTCTTCACATTTGCCCAAGATGTGCTGTCCAGCATCCCTGTGGTAGCAGTTCATACCTCAGCTCCTCCAAAGCAAGATACTGCTGTGGGCAACCAGTGTGTTATACTGTCTTTGCTCCTTGCTGTGACACAACACGGAGAAAGACCTGAGTCTTCTCCCTCCCGGGTGTTTCTCTCCCTGCATCTATCTCCCAGTTATGTGAACAGAGAGCTGCAGGTTAGCTTTGGATGTAAAAAAATCTCCAGGCTTGAACTTAACCACAAAGACACACTAGGAAACAAATTTGCTACTGTGCTGTTGAAAAAATTTTCCCTGTAAGCTCTCAAGCCCTGCAGTGGGTTTTAGGTTTTAATTCCAGGGACAAGATTGTTCTGTAAGCATTTTATATTCTGTTACATTATGTGAAGTGCTGTAATGCTTTGCTGTTTTTTCTTCAGCTTGCTGTTTTTTTGAAAGTGTTTGGAGAAAGGCCTTAAACTTTTGGTTGTTATTGAATGGGGCCCAAAGTGGTGTTCAGTGAATCTGTTGCCAGACAGTTTGCTGTCACTGGGAATGGGCTTGAGGACCCATCCAATTCCATCTAATATCATGTTCCTGTGCACTCGAGCGTAGTGTCCTCTGAGTGACAGAGAAATGTAGCAAAGCTGTTCTTTTCTAGGCAAGCAGAGATTTTCCAGCTTTGTTAGGATTTCTCAAGAGAATTAGTATGCTACAGGTGACTGAAGAAATACTTATGTTGGTCATATTCTCAAGTTAGCGTTTTATGAGATTTTTCATAACATTTAAGTGATATTATTACTCCTTTTGCAGAGCTCTTAATTGCATTATACATCATTTGAGTGCATAGAAAAAAATCTGCTGAAATCTGGAAATGGATGAAATGAATGCTTGGGTTAGTCCCATCGCACAATATTTTGTTCCAGGAAGAAAAGAACATCTTTAATTCTTTACACCATAGGAGAAGAGCAAAAGCTGGTTTGGATTTAAATCCGTTATAATTCTGCCTCAGTGACTTTCAACACGTTGCATTGTGTTAGGCACTCATGTTCAATTATGGAAATGATGCTTTGGAAGAAGGTCTTTTTAATAAAATACATAGAAGTTATGAAGGAAACAGGCTGATGATCACTGTAAGGTGACAGATGGAGGCAGAATAAACAATTCAGAAGTAACATTATGGTATTCTGTGGGTTACAATTGGAATCTGGGTCATAGACAGGCTGTCTAGTATACATATTTGAACAGGCTTTGCAAGTATTTCTTGCTGTTGACTGCATTAGGATCCCAAGGGCTGACAGCACTGAAGAAATTGACCAGATAGCTTGGATATGTCTGTCTCAGTTCTTTGTAGACGAGCAAGTACATCCTGCTTTTTGGGAGCTAGTAGAAAACAGAGCTGCAGTATAAAAGTAGGTACTGTCCTTTATAGTTTAATAAAGAATAGTTTTTGATGCTCAGCTGGATGTTTTTTTTTTGGACTGATTATTCTGGTAGTGTAAAAAAAAGAGACACAATGTATTCTCGTGCTGCTCCAAACTAGATACAAGCACCTCTAATAGTCCCTCTCTAGAAAGCGAGGTTCAAAAGGGCCTTCTGAGCCTTATTGAAATGAGAGGAGAAAATAGACATCTAAAAGCCTTTCTCAGCTTGTCATGATGGGATTCAAGCATGGTACTGAGCTAAAAGGCACATCCTGTAACTGCCTCTTAAAGGCAGCGTGGCAAATGTTAATAATGATATCCCCTAACATGATAACTGCAGAAGAGCAGGCATGTGACATTCATTTTTCTTCCTGCTGAGGCACATGGTTTTATGTGCAGCATCCCCTATTGCTTTCTTGGGGAATGTGACCTCTTGATGACAGCAAGAATGACCTAACTCAACATTAGAATTTAGGATATCTGACATAATGAAATGGGCCATACTGGAAACATTTTCCCTCAAAGCTTGTTGAAAATAATCTGTTCCATCTGCCTGTTGAAATTCTGATGCTCTGATATTTTCAGTAAGAACGACTCATTTTCAATCTGTCTATCAAGAAATTTTCGTGGAAAATAATTGGATACACCAGTTTCGAAACACGAGTCTAAGAACTGCACACTAATTGTGTCAGAATTCAAATACAAGAAAAGACAAAATTAAATGAATAACTGATTTATCATTAATTACTGCCATTTCATGGGCACTCAGAGTATGATAGGGATGTACAAACCTTTGCCCAGAAATCATCTAATGAAAAAGAATGTATTCCTGATGGTTGCATGAATATTAGGTGCAGTCCTCATCAGCAATGCAGTACTAACATTTATTTCTGTGAGAAGTTTGTTATTGGCCTTTTTTTTTTTTCAATTTAAATCTCACAGTTATTCTCTGAAGTCAATGATCTGTTTTGCCTCACCCAGCCTGATTTGGTTTCTACTTATGTGCCCACCTGTTCATTCAAATTCCATCTCAACACATTTCTGCTATTCTGTGAGGAGTTCCAGCCTTCAGAACCAAGGCTATCATTCGGTACCAAAACACAGTCAGAGCTGAATGTGCTATCATTTTTGTGGATGTGGGAGAAGAAATGGGTTTTGCAGAATTATGAGGTACTAGTAGTGTGCATCCAACATTACAAAACAATTCACACAGTTATCTTTTTAAAATAACATCATTGGACTATTATCTATGGCTTTGTAAAAATTAATTTATTTACTGTTATGTAATTGATTAAAAAATTGATGCCATTAATAAGGCTTCTGCTCTTGAAATGTCTGCATTCATGTAAAGTGGTCTCAAGGCCCTTCCCTCATAACGGGTACAAGGTTACAGAACTGAAATATCACACATTCCAATATTTCACTGACTTTAATGGTACTGTCATTTGAAAACAAATGATCAACTACATGCGCTTCAAATGTGTACCACTCTGTAGCATTAAATTTTGTTGTTAGTGATTACAAGAGACAGTGCATGCAGTGATGCCATGTGTAGCAGCTGTCACACAATATCATTGGGAACAAATTTTCCTTTGACTGTAGAACATGAACTACAGCTAAAGAAAATGTGGAGCTGAGAATCTGGAAAAATACAAACTGGGATGTATTTGAACGGTCCTCTCTGGCAGTCAAAGGAATTGCCCACCTGTTGGTATCTTTTAATTCAAACTGAAATTGCTTTCTGGATAAACTACATACAGATGATTTACAGCTTTATAATCTGTTATGGCAGTCCCTGGAACAATTTAGTAAAGACATAGAACTGGTTGGGTTATGGACTGTGGTGAAAAAATTTATATTTTCTACATTTTAAATCCTAGACTTTCAGTTT
The DNA here is from genome assembly GCA_013397935.1 of Dasyornis broadbenti. NCBI lineage: Eukaryota > Metazoa > Chordata > Aves > Passeriformes > Dasyornithidae > Dasyornis > Dasyornis broadbenti. The sequence goes on along the minus strand of VZRN01004072.1, from coordinate 3,292,913 downwards.
AAATATACAATTAAGATATAAAGAACAAATGGAGAAAATGTATTAAATCTGTGTTGAGACAGCTAACTGAACCACAAAAAACCACCATGGAAGAAGATGTCATGGTTAAAGAACTGCAAGTCTTCATGGGAGTGAATTTTAAGAGATACTAAAGACTGTTGGACTGTATAAAACTGAGGTCATATCTGCTACTGCAGGAATCAGCCAAGGTGCCCATCTGTCAAGCCCACTGGGATCACCATAGAGCACAGCAATAACCCCAAGGCTTATCTGAGCTGCAGCTCAGTTTGTTGGTCGCTGAGCCAAACTCTTCACTACTAAATCTGAAGAATATCTTTTTAACAGAGGATTCAGTATGTAGAGCATATTCTTATTTTCTCCTCTCTTGAATAACGGGGATCCCATTCATCCATTGCTTGCATAAATCAGAAATGTTAGAAGGGTAATAACAAGTAACTTCATACATTTTTTTTTTCTTAATTCAGAAAATCTTAGGTATTTTGTTTATTACTGGCCTGTATCATGGTATTAAATATGGACCTTACCACAAAGCCCCTTTCTTCTTTTTTCTTTTTTTTTTTTCTTTTTTTCGCCTTGACTTCTGAATTACAGAGCCCCTGGCTGGTGTGATGGTATTTAGACTCTGGAAGCAATCCATCTGGACCCTCTGGGTAGGGCTGTGAGGAGACACTTGATCATCTTGCCTTTGCATCTCTATCTCTTCTCTTGGCTTAAAACAAAATGAAGCTGACAGCCCTTTCGTCTACTGAGAATATTTATGTTCTCACTGTTTACACTGAGGGAAAAACAGCAACGCCCTGTGCGTAGGAAATAGTGGTGTTTTTGATATTTGTGGTTGTATAAGGCTTTTAGAAACTGCAACAGATAAGTTGCGTCTCTTGTAGTTCACACTTTCCCAGGATACAAAGCAATTGCCAGGGTTTCAACCTGTACTTTAAACATGGTCAAGTTTTGATAATACTGAACAAATGATCTTTCTTCAAGGTGAGAAAAGTCTGTAAATTAAAACAGAACACTCTTACAGTTACTGAAAATGGAAACTTGCAAGTGGTAAAATTTAAGTACTGCTGAAAGCCCTAATATTTGCAAGAAAATACCTTAGATTCTCTGAAGAAGAGACCATACATGTGTTCTTACGTTATGTTACCTGTTGGTAGGCTAACTGTTCATTTTGAAAATGGTCTTTCTAAACCCAAATTACTAGAAGATGCAGATTAAAATATCTGCAGGTGAAGGGGTGAAGTACGTACTGATGACTTCACTAGATACAAAATCATACAGCGGTCTGTATTGTGAGAGCCTAAAATTACTTCTGTCATTAGTCTTTTTTTTTATATTTGTTTGATTTCTTAAAATATATCTGAGAATACAAGCCCTGTGATATATTTTCATGTTATCATTTTATTTTTTTTTATTATTGCTAAGACTATTTTAAACAAGAGGGCTATTGAGGTGGACAGATGAACAATGAACAAAGGCTACAAAGATTCTGTCTGACAGAAAAATATAGTCTGAAACCTAAGGGATTTGTTATTTCAGTTTTACTTGTACTACGTTACAGGAAGCTACAAAGGTATGAATTACTGAAGAACATGAAAAGTTAATTATAAATGGTTTCAACAAGCAAAAAATTTGAGGCTGTCTAAGCATAAGGTTACCTGTCTAGTTCAAGTGCAAGTTTTACCATTTGGAGTGCCTTCTGTTACTCCTGGCTGTAGATCTTTAAAGTGACACAAGAAAATTTAACACAGTGCTTTTAAATTCCCTGAAGCAAAACCAACTGATAATCTGTTTTAAGTCTGTCTTCTCTTCAGAAAGGGACCTCTAAATATTTTCTGAAGTATTGTGATTTATTACCTGTTTCATGATCATATGTAGGGCTGCCTCCCTTCTAGGAAGTTTTAAGTCTTTTAAAGTGGTAGAAATTTGCCTGTGAAAGAGATAATTTTTACATTTCCAGAATGCAGATACTTCAGAATTGGAACTTGCCATGTTTTAATCATTCATAACACCTAAAGCAACGATTTAGGAGGAAAAGATGTACTCTTGGGATGGGAAAACAATTCCTGAAGCAATGGAAGAGGTGTTATAGCAAAATTTGGCCTAACTACTTGTTAAATAGGTACCCTAATAGCATATATTCATAGCATGTATCAGAAGTATAAAATAAAATCTACCTGTTGAAAGAAGATATACAGTGTTATTTCAGAGGTTGAGACAGATTTTTCATAAAAACAAAAGAATTAGAGGAAGCTTTGGTTTTTAAAGGTCTAAGATAATAGAGCACTCTGACCTTTTAGGTACATGACTACTGCAATTAATACAATTTATGTGGCAGTGAACTGTCAGCAGAGTTATATATCTATTAAAAGCAGAGGAAAGAAATAAGGACAAAATGTTTCTATCTTCTTTAATATTTGGGTATTTTGTTAATTTTGTTTTTTTGGTTTCACTGTGTTAACAGTACTAAGAGGTTGCAAAAAACTGAAAAGAAACTGCAGCAGTGAAATGAGAAATGTGTTGCTGTGGATATTGGGAATGTCTGTATCAGTTAAAAGCATTTTTTACATTGCAATAAGAGGAAAAGATGCCTTAGGTCATATGAAAAGTAAACAGGTTTCTTTCCCAAAGGACATATTTTGTCAGTTCCAATGGTGTATGCCATGCCCATGGTCCCCCTGATGTTTAGAGAGTACTTGAGAGTAGCAGGAACAGCAGTAGACAAAGCTGACAGTAGACCAAGACCTCTCTGTGTTTATATCCGTTTTCTCTATGCTCACATCACAGGGATATTAACAGAAAGGTCTGCTGCACATCCTCCTGGAGCAGACCTGGTACCTGGAAGTGCCAGAACTTGTCTTGCCTGTAGATAAAAGTCCTTGTTGTGTGGTAGAGAGAAACCCCCTATCTCAGCCCACTGACTGTTCTGGTCACTGCTGGTAACAGGCTGCTCTGGATGCACTGAACAGTGAAAGCTGCTGTTTTCTTTTGGCAGACTGTGTGTTTATTCCCATGGGCTGTCTTGTCCAGTTATTCTCACTGCCTGTCCTTTTCTTCCTCTTGCTCTTTCCCTTCCCTCATCGGTCTCCTTCCCTCCTCTTTAGCTTTCTTCAAATTTTTCTTTTTCCTCGTGACTGGCATACCAATGGCTCTTGATATGCCAGTAGCTCTTTTGTATGATGTAAAAGTTCTCCATGTTTTTTGTTTTGATCTTTTTTTTTTTTCTTACTCAGGCGCTGACAAGGCAATATAGTGTGTCCAAAGTATACAGTAAAATGGTAAAGTCCTGTAGATGTTACCAAAAAGTAAATAATCACTTGAATAATAATGCCTCTATTTCTTGTTGTCTAAAGGTCAGAAATCTGTGATCCTTGTGAATGCACAAGACATCTGTCTGGGTACTGATGCCGTTGGTATACAATGTATTCTAAATGCTGCAGTCACAAATTAAATAAGAGCTATAATAAGAAACTATATGAAAACAGGGTGACAGTGAAACAATTATAGTGGTAGTCTTGCTTTTTATGTCGCTGGCGTTCCTATAAGGAGAATGTAGGGTGTTGTAGTTTAACCCCACCTGCAGCTAAGCCCCACGCAGCCCCATGCTCACTCCCACGCCCTGCAGCAGGATGGGGGAGAGAACTGGAAGACTAAAAGTGAAAAAACCTTGTGGGTTGAGATAAAGACAGTTTAATAGGTAAAGCAAAAGCTGTGCACACAAGCAGAGCAAAACAATGAATTAATTCACCACTTCTTTTGAGTGGGTAGGTGTTCAGCAGGGCACCATCATGCATAACACTGTCTTGGGAAGACAAATGTAATCACTCCAAACATCCTTAATGTCCTTCCTTTTCACCCAGCTCTAAATGCCAAGAATGACACCATATGGTAGGGAATATCCCTTGGGTAAGTTGGGGTCAGCTCCCTGCCTGTGTTCCCTCCCCTGCCCTTATGCATGCCCAGCCTACTCACTGGTGAGCTGGGGTGAGAAGCAGAAAAGGCCTTGACTCTGTGTAAGCACCGCTCAGAAGTAACAAAAGCATTCCTGTGTTATCAACCCTGTTCTCAGCACAGATCCAAAACACAGTCTCACACTGTGGGAAAAACCCCTATATCCTAGTCAGAGCCAGCACATAGGGTAAGAAATGAATATATATAATCCTAATATATATAGTGAGGGAAACCTTATGTCAAGCATTTTCAAGTGTAAGTCCATGTCTGTGTCATGTGCAGTAGAACAGGTAGGCAGGCAGGGTGGTGCTCATCTGCCCTAATTTAAGGGTTCAAATACTGTGTACTTGTGATGGTGTTTGTTAGCATGACCTGCCTCACATTTAGCTAGAAAGATGAAGGTAGCTTCAGAAACCAATTTATTTTACTTAGCTTAAGTATTTGAAAGGGAATGAGATTAGCACCACTCTGGTATGGGCTAGCTTCTGCCCAATGATGATAAACAGAGCCTAAATGGCTGATTTGTATTCCTTTATCTAACTTTTAGACACTGAAATTTCAGTAATGCTGCTGTCATTTGTAATTACCTGATTTATATATACTTTTTGGAGAAGAGACAAAATATTCAGGCCTAAGGCTAGTGAAACATTTTGACAGTTTGTTTTTGCTCCCTATACGGTCTCATTCCACTCATACTGCTTCACAGCACAATGAAAATAAGGGCAATGAGGTCTACATGGAACAATCACATGAGTGCCTTTTGGCGCTAACAGATGTTCACTAGTGGTTCTGATTTTGATTTGCTTAGGATGCACTCTCCTGCTTTCTACAGCTGTCTGCCCAACCCTACTGCTGTACAGGAGAGTACCCATAATAAGGCAATAGAAAGGGTTGTGCTTTGGGTCTCAGTAACCTCTAGGGTGCAATGATGCCATATCAATAAATTTCTGATAACTGTGCATTGTATTTCTATTTTATCTCTGTAGTGGTGTAACCATTGCACAAACACATGTTATCTGACAGAGAAGAGGGGTGGTCTAATACAGTGATCTCCAAAGTGGGGTTTGCACACACGGAGGATATGTAAACCAACCTGTTGGGGACCAGAAAGGTTTTTTTAATAGTAGTATTAGTAAAATAAAGAACAAAAAACCCCCAAACACCAAATGTAAGAGTGGTGTTATATTTTATCTTTAGCTTATCCTTTTAAAATTTTTGTTTCTGAGTATTTTTATAATGATATTAATACAGTATTATTATTAATAATAGCACCATAGATATATACACAACACAAATGTACAGTAGTACTTGTATATAGTTTATAAATAAATATATGTTGCGGTGTGCACTTGAACAGTTTTTACTGACAAGGGTGGATGATCAAACAATCTTGGAGACCACTGATGTAGTGGATATGAAAATATTTAAAGTTTGACAGCAAGATTTGCTAGATGATGTCTGTCAGAGCCCTTCATGGTGTGTTTGATGGCTTCAAGAAACCAAAGGCTTCTGCTCTGCTGATCTCATCCGACGAAGAAATTGTCTCCTGTTTATTCGAGGTAAACTCTACCTTGAGCAATGTATTCTCGAGGTGATAGACCTGTCACCACTTAGTGGAAAACACAATATGGCCTCTAATGGACCCTAGAGAGAGCAGAAGGTAGGCACATCAAAGCAGGAGTTCTAAAATATGTTTAAAACGTGAATCATGAAGAAATGGGCCTTTCTCAGGAGTCCCTGTTATGAGGTTTTAAAAACAACAACATGGTCATCTTATTGGCAGGGTTGCCTATGGGACAGACAAAATTGATTGGGAGGCTACCTATGCCTCCATCATTTCAGACTGGAAGTCAGGCTTGGATCCCAATGATGCCAGTGGTTTTTATCTTCTTCTTTGTGGATTTAAGCTGAGGATAAAACCTGATATTTCACCTTTTCTATCACATTATGACTTATCATAAATTATGTTTCAAATTTGGGGACTAGGATCATGCTGGGACCAAATAGGCTAGTAAAGGACAATAGGAAGTGGTGTGTGTGCAGTTCTTATCAAGTGTCAGAAGTTGTCGAGAGATCAGTGAAGCATCTTGGAGAAGGCATATAAAGGGTATGCACAGTGGTGCTGTAAAATATAGTAAGTTGTCACTGAGCTATTTGTGAGTTTGCCTGTGTAGGAGGAGTTGTCCTGTTTAGCCAGCAGCAGAGCCTATCAGTCCCAGTTTCCTCCCGGCTTACCTGTCAAGACCATATCACATAACTTTCCAATTTTCTGGTGTAGGAAGGGACTAAACATGTTGCAACAAAGGAGATTGTACCTTCATACTTTTCTTTTAGTGTAGTCATAACGTTTTTAGAGCCATTTGGGATCTTTGAATGTGGTTTTGTAGGACTGATTTTCAGTTCTGAGAACCTGAATTTTCAAGTGAAGTCTTGAGTAGTGATAGAACTTAATATATTTGAAAATCCGTTCATAGAGATCCTTAGTTTTGAAATCCTAGACTCTTAGAGAGTCATTATTTTGTTTCTTTTTATTTAGAGTTTATTTTTTGAAGAATAGTTATAAAAGGACTGCTTTCCTCATACACGACAGTGTCTGCATTTTACCAATAATCAACTATTTAAAGTTACAGGATGTTGATGTGACCCAGGAGCCATTTTCTCAGAATGATGGATGTTACTCTTGGGTTGTACTTGGAAACTGAAAACATCTGACAACCTTTCCTAAGGTTACTTCTGCAAATTTCCCAGCTCTGTCTTCAGATGTGTCCAAATTTCTTAATTGTGCTTTTCAAGATTTGAATGATGAAATTCCTCCGGGAGAGTTGCAAGCTCTCCAGCAAGAGTCTCCATTTTTATAATTTCATCATTTGCAAGATGTCAGCTTAGGTAAATGCACATTAACAAATTATGAGGGGACTTAAATTTAACGCATCACTTATAATACTACAGCATCAGCTTGGACATGTGCTTCTGTCCTAATGTGATGTAACTTGTCTCCAGAGCATGTGTGTGAATATTTGTTGCAGAGCAGTGGCAAATATTTTTTTACATTACTGTACGAGCATATCTGATTGTAATTTGTCTCTGTCCCAGTTCCAAAGATAACCAATTGACCTGTACAGTCCAAGCCTGAACTTTTTCTATGAAACTGTTTTTTCACACTACTCTAACTCCCTTGGTTTTAGTGTCATGATGGCTTGGTTTGCATTCTAATGTTTGCCTGGCACAGCTCTCTTCTCGAAGTGAGAAACAGTCATGCTCCTTCTGCTTCTCTACTGGGGAGCACTGATAGCATAGGTGTGAGAATCTGCAGCATAGATAACACCAAAAAATGGGTACTGAAGACTGTGAAGTTAAAAAGAATCTTAAAAATACATAAAATACACACTGAAACAAAGACTAGCAAATGTTATTGCAGTTGTGAGTTCTGTTGAAGGGTATTTAGGACATATAATTGGTTGAAGTGTTTATGGCTTCCATTTCTAAGTGTGCTCAGGGATCTCACATTTTGCATTAACAAATTTAACCCATATATGAAATGTACTGTGTATACAGAAGTGATGAAAGATATGATTAATGTCATCTGGGATGTGAAGTGCATCATAACTTGACAGTTGTCTTCTCCCTGTCTGTTCTGAGTCCCTTCCAAGTCATCCCAACCCTAGAAAGATCTTAATGATATGATTTTATGACCTTTATGAGTCATCAAACTGCTGATTTTCTTGGGTTGCTTCATAAGAATACAGTCTTGGGTTTTTTCTATCTCAATTCCATGTGATAGTGTTAGTTCCTTGTTACTCTTAATAATTCCTAATGTTTTCAATGAAACTTGGGTTCTTCACATATGGCTCATTGTATTGATAAACAGAGAATGTGCCAGTCCAAGGACTTCATAGTATATGGAAACAGGATGTGAATTATTATAAATAATGGCTGGACTGGAGGAAAGCAGAAGATGATAATGAATATTAAGAAATATAATCACTGTCATTGCATTTCAGTTCTTTCATTTTAGTTAAATATAGCTAGATAATCCTCTCTAGTGAGATTTGCATTGATAAACAGCAGATGATTTCACAGGGCTTGTAGCAAACCTATGTACTGAGAAGGTCCTCCACGGGGAAGAGGGAGAAAATTATCTGTTTCCTTGCCTTATAGAGAAATTGAGAAAATAATAAAACTTGAGCGAAGCATTTCTTTGTAGAGAGGGCTTTTTAAAATGAACAGTGAAATCTGGATGCCTTGCTGGAGTTGAGAGAGTTATTAAAAAAATATTCAATGCCCTTTTTTCAGAAGGTACAGACTGTCACTGTGTTATTATGAACCTGCCTGGCGAAAATGCTGCACTTGTTACTGAAACCTCAGGATGACCTGAATCACAACGAGGGTCTTGCAGTGGAATTCTGTAGAGAAACTCTAGTTCAGATTGATTTTTATGCTGCATTATAGGACAAAATTTGATATACAGTTTTCTACAGAAAATTTTAAAACTTTAATACTAAAAAGTAATTTCTTTTTATCAAGAATCAGGAAGGAAATCACAAGTAAATAAATGAGAAAGGATTATCTTGTTTGTTCCAGTTGCACAAAAGTTACAAAAGTAAAATTTGCAATAAACCAAAATTGTTTTGCCATAGAGTTTTGTTAAAGTAATACAAAATATTTTGTTAATAATATCACCACATCAAGAAACAACTTTAAAAAAAACCCACAACCTGGAAAGTCTGTTTCTTAGAGCATGTTGATTTTGGAGCTTTTTTCCTTATTTTATATGAATACATATCTCCAAAATACAAGGTTTTCACAGCCCAAAAGTAAATAAATACTTAAAATTTGTTTTACAACAGCAAAAAGTTGACTGATTATACATTGCAACTGCAGCTGGTCTTTATGGAAGTGAGCATGGAAAAACTAATGTGTTCTGCATTTCATGATATTAAATAGGATTCTGTATAACTTCTAAATTTCTGAGTAGGAGTGTTCCAGAGATGAAGGGACTGTTTGCCCTCAGCAGTTGGTCCCCTAATTCCCTGCTGTTACTTCAGAAGTCTGTGGGTTTCTGGTGTGGCTTTCCAGCTCAGCTTCTTGCTTCCTTAGTGCTGTGCCTGACATGACCTGGTGGGAGGGACAATGTCCCAGTACAAGCTTAGTGTGGGCTGAACTCTGCCATTCACACTAAGCCGGAACTCATTTGGGTGAGTAAATTACTGGAGCAACCCCGCTGGTTTTTTTGTAATTCAAAAAGGTGACATTGGCCACAAGTGACTCTTTAATCCTCCTCTATGCCTTTGAATCATGATTTTCTGTTCTTTACTAAAGCAAATCATCTTTATTTTTCCAGGAAAGAATGAGAAAATGGTAATTATACATACACATACTATGTGAACTTTTTCATGTAAAACCACTGAGGGAGTGTTTCACAGAACTGCACTGGCAGAAGCCTAGAGAAGATTTAAAGAATGGGCAGGATGTAAGATTGATTATATCTGGGGAAAAAATAATCCCAAACACCTTCAACAGGAAGAAGATTGATGGAAATCAATAATGTTGAAAAGCAGACCTATGGGCAATAATAGACAATTAGATATAAATTTGTTGTGAAATATGGCAGCAAAAAGTCAAAGCAGTTTAGATTTAGAAGTATCATGGCTAGAACGGAAGGTGACAATGCCCCTTTCAATAGCTGCTAACACTACAGTTAGAAAAAAATGTTACAGTGTTGGGCACTTTGGAACTAGAAAGACACTAAAAAAATCAGGAAAGCAACATAGATAGCCACCGCTGTTGTGAAGAACCCACCTCCTTGGGAAGGAACAGTAAAGACTGAAATTTGTTTTTGATTAATGCAACTCAAAAAATTGGACTTTGTTTTCTTTGTGGTGGTTATAGTGGTTGTTTTTTTTGTTTCCCCACCACAAAAATGTAGCTTTATAGATACTGAAAAAAATTGTTGATGTAACAAAATCTTTATTTTTATCAAAATAGAATTTTTATTTTCCTCCATTTATTGCTTCTTTATACTCTAATTTTACTTATACTTTAATCTATACTATTACTACATTAACAGAAATTGCCTTGATCTCTGGTACCATCTTGTACTCTGTGCGGTGACTTTTGTTATCAGAAAAAGAGCAGGGTTCCGTGGCTGAAAGAAAGGCACATAATGATATTAAGATATTTATGGGTAGGTAATTTTGCCTCCAGCTGTGGCTCCAAAAAGGCATGGCTTGCCTGTTGTTCCTATGCCACAGCTGCAAGGGCAGAGTTGGTACCTCAGGTGCTGCTGTTCCCACGAGAGGAGGCATTTGCAGTCCCCAAAAAAGCTCTGGATGTCCATTTTGCTTGACTGAATTCTACTTAAAGAATTTAATAAAATAATTTCTTCATATTTTTTCCATAATTTCTGTTCTTAGAGAAGACGGTAAAAAGAACCATCTCTAAAGAACAGAATTTCTCTCTATTTCTGATAGAAATATATCAAAATCATATAAAGATACAGAAAGGAAGAAAGATTAAGAACGAAGTATAAAATCAAAAGAGGTTGTTTAGCATGCTTAAGGGTTGAGGACGATATTGATGACTGTTAGGACAGCTTTGGGACTGCCTGCCTTGCTAGAGTATCAACCTGTATGTTAGCTGCTCAGCCATCACATGGAAATTAAATAACTGGAATTAAATAACTCTTTAATGTTTCACTTCTGTGATAAGCTCAGAACATGCCAGCCAAAGCAGACTTCAAAGGTGGATTTACTACTGCTTTAAGGTGACCATGGGAACCATAAGCAGGCCTGAAGTAGGGATGTCCCACTGCAGAGCATACACATGCTCATGAGGGATGGAATTTTAGAAACAAAAGTTTTGAACTCTCTGTACACTTACAGGACTTGGTGTAAGAATCCAAGAGTACTGATTTTCTTGGTTGTTCTCGAGGTTATTAAGTGCCTAAAATCTCTATATTTCAAATTAAGATGATGTAGGATAGTCTGGATCTTGCTCAGGGTGAGAGATAAGATGAGGCTAGCCACATCATCTACAGTTGTCCTTGTTCTTCACCTGTGAAAAATCTGGAATTGCTGACTGATGCCTTCACAAGCATTTCTGGATGACTGGAAGTGGCCACCCTACTGCTATATCTGTAATACTCCAAGGCGTTAGAAGGGAAGAGACTGTAATGGTGTTACCAGGACCTTAGTGATAAGGACAGGAATCAAAGGATTTTATGTGTGCAGAAACAACATAACACCTTTTTCATTTCCTCCCAACCCATCTACCATGTAAGACTGTCAATTTAAGAATATTGGTTTTATGGAAAACCCTTCAAAAAAGGCTGGGTAACATCAACGAGGAAAAATGTTCTGAGAAATGAATGAATTACTGAGAAACAAATTGTTCTCTTTCTCTTTCTGTATATGACTTATGTCCACCTAAATTCTCTTTGTGAGTGTACCCTCGAATGTTTAGTCCTCTTTGCTTTAAAGGGAATTAAGGCTGATACAGATTTTTTGGCTTTTTGTGCCTGAAGAAAAGGTAGTAAATGAATATTAGCAGCATATGAACTTGTTTTCTTGAAAGTCTTGAGGCAAATGATTATATTAGAAATTATTTAGACTAAATAGCATTGAAATGTGTGCTTCAGATAAAAAAGAGTTATATCTGCTAAATGTCTTTAACAGAACAATATTTCTCCATCTTTCCTTGGATGAGGACTGACAAAGAGGAATAAAAGATGATGAAAATAGAAATGTCTTTACCAAGTTTACTACATGAAATGCTATTAACGCAAGGAAGAAATATTCATATTGATTTAACAACCATAAGAAAGCATCAAGATGTATGATCAGTTGTGACAAGGTGCACAACTGAACTGTAAAAACGCAAAGGGTATTGTAACAAAATGGAATGTTACTCTGTTTTAAAAGTTTTCATATATATGACAGCAACTGGAAAAGCAACTGTTTTGTTATGTTTTTATGTTTTGTGATGTGCAACATGATCTTTTTATATGATCATACTGTACAATTGTTGTGGTTTAAGCCCAGCCAAGAACTATGCACCAATGAGCTGCTCACTCCTTTCCTCCCAGTGGGATGTGGGACAGAATCAGCAGGGTAAGAATGAGAAAATACATGGCTGGAAGTAAAGAGAGTTTAACAGGTAAAGCACACACAAGCTAAATGAATGAAAGAATTCATTCACCACTTCCCATGGGCAGGCAACTCTTCAGCCATCTCCAGGAAAGCAAGGCACTACCATGTGCAGCGAATACTTGGAAAGACAAATTCCATCATTCCAAATATCTTCCTCACTTCCTTCTTCCTTCAACTTTATCTGCTGATCATGATGCCATATGGTCTGGAATATCCCTTGGGTCAGTTGGGGTCAGCTGTCCTGGCTGTGCCCCCTTCCAACTCCTTGTGCACCCTCATCCTCCCTGTTGGTGGGGTGAAGAGGAGAAAAGGCCTTGACTCTGCATAAGCACTGCTCAGCAACAATGAAAACATCTCTGCTTTATCAACAGTGTTTTGATCACAAATCCAAACCAGAGCTCCATAGTAGCTACTATGAAGCACATTAACTCTATGCCAGCCAAACCCAGCACAACAATATAAAGAGATGAATGTGATTTTACTTACAATTATTCACAATCTGTTGTATTACTTACAATTTATTCACAATCTGTTCATATAATTTTATGTAACTACACCAGACTTGAGATCTGCAATGCAGCATACAATTATTTAAGGTGCTGGTAAGATCACTCAGCATCATCAACTCCCACTGATGTCTTCTCAGCTTCAGGAAGCTTCTCAGCTTAAAGAAAAACTGTAAAATGCTATGTGATGCCAGTCAGAATCACTGTGATGAGCAAGGCTCGGAAGCTGTTGGGAAATGGGTTTTTTTGGAAGTTTCAAGATTCCTTTTAATCTTCTTTGAAAAAAACCAAGCAAAAGTGTATTTGCTTAATAAATCCTTAATTTCTATGTCTTTCCAATTTTTTGTGGTTGAACAAATGCTCTTGGATGGCAGGCATGTTTCTAGAACCTATGCAAATCCACGTCTTCCTGCATGTGCACATGTAGTAGCTCTTAGTAGCTGTTAAACAGCATTTAAGCAACACTTTTTCTTCCTCAAAATGAGTAGAATTGTATTAAAAAGTTAAAACAGGAACCTGGAATTGGGAGAACTTGTCAGGAAACCTGCTTATGTGATCTCTCTTCCTAAATCTAATTCAACCATTTTCACTTGATGAAATAATCAGAGCCATTTCCTGCAGTGCTGACATTGTTTTGATAAGGTTAGTAATCTGGTATATAAAAGGTTTATAGTAGATAACCTCAGACCCCCCAATGTGATTGCTTAAACTTAATTGTCAAATTCCACAGAAATGTTACCGTTTTCTGTGTGTGTTTGTGCACATAAGCACACACACGTAGCACAGACATTTGCAGATATTGAGAGTGTGTGGATACTGCAAGACCATTCTTCAGAAACACTAATCAGGACTTTGAATTTTCATTCCAGTATGATGAATTTAAAGACTATTTCAAGTCAGATAAAGTACCAAAATGATCCGTTGTATTAATAAATTGTTCAAAGTTGAGTAAGGGTCTGGTGAGACATTAAGTAATGAGACAGTTTAAGGTCCTAGTTATTTTTATATAAGCTGTTGCTTTTTGCACCTCACTGTGAGTCTTTTTCGATGAGCCCTAACTGCTTTCTCAGCTGGCTCTGCAGAAACAGGAGCAAAGACAATGCCACAGAACTGTGATATTACTCTACAGATGTCCTGTCACATGAAATAGACTGCACATAGGATAAAGAAAGGAGAATCCTGAGGTCTAACCTTCATCACCTTGCTTGGTCAAGGTGGAAGGCCAGTCTGTTCAGTTGGCCTATGAAGTCTGGATAAAATCTGGTGTCTGCTGGAAACTGGTACAGTATGGAGAGTTTAGCCTTCTAAATAGAAGCCTTACTCTGGCATGTAAACTCAGACGGTATGGAAGGTGTACAGTGTATAACTGAAAGAACTATAACCTACTTAATTAATTCAGTGAATAAGTTAGTGAAAGCTTGTTAGAATGGCCACATGCATCATTTGGACAGAAACACAGATGTATTTCTCATGTATAAATACAAAAAATTAAGTTTGAGTGGGGCAGGGCTTGTTGGGTGGGGAGCTGTTTGTGTTTATAGATAGTGCAAATGATAATGATGTGATAAAATAAAGTAAATTATAGAATACCCAGAACAAGTTATACATATAGACAATACTCATCAAACAGAAAAGATGTATGCACTTAAGCTACATGATTTTGAAGACATTTAAATGCAGGGTGGTAAAAAAAGTAAAATATCCAATAAGGAGATTTGGCTAGCTGGGTTAAAGATATCATTAGGTATATAAATGAAGTATTAATTAGAATAACAAAGAGATATTTCCTCTATATGTGCTAATGAGACTAATATTGAAATAGTGTATTCAGTCTTGAGTCCTGCAGTTAAAATAGATGGTTCAGAGAAAGAAAATATTTAAGAGCTGGAAAGTATATTTTATGATGGGAAACATTAAGGAGCTCACTGAAGAGAAGGTCAAAAGGTGATTTGAACTATTCCATGTGTCTCTCTTCAGGAAGTGAAGATATCCTTTGTAGAACAAAAGACATTAGATTATTTAAAATGGTGCTTCAGAAGTTCAGGAAGAATTTTTAAAATCAGTATTATTGCCTAAGATATGAAAAATACAGCAGATATAAGATAATTCCACTGCTGAATATTATCAGCCATATCTGGACATTTTTTTGCTGAATGCTGTAGACTGCTAGTAGTGTGGTAATTGTTTTGCAAAAAGATTTCTGCATCTGGAAATTCAGACACTAAGCAGAAAACAAAAGAAAATAGAAATCACCATTTCAACCTCAAGGTATGGATTTAAATGAGAAACTTCTGGGTGATGTAGGATATGCTGTGCAGGAGACAATACCAGGTGTTAGTAATAAGTGCTAGATTTTCTTTAAAATAAAAGAATTGCATCTCAGAATAGGAACTTAATGAAAAAGGTCATATAAACCTTTTAATTTTACAAAACGTTCAACACTGGCTGCTGAAAGAGGAGAGAGATCAGACATGAAAGACTTTCTGACCAAGTAGGCTCTCTAAATGAGCTGCCACCCACTCCCCAGTTACCAGTAAGAGGTCAGAATGCTGTTTCCATCCAAAACTTCCTCAAGCACCCTGCCAGATAGGGACATAACATGGGGAGCCTCTGTACTACATATCAATGTGATTTGACAAGAAATTTGCAATATGATTTCTTTCTAGTGACATAATTTCTATTCAGGGATATTTGAATAGAGAATCAAAATCAGCTTTAATATGCCGCCAGGTATTAACTGTCCAGGCATGAAGTATAATATTTGGTCATGTGTTGTGGCATTAGAATCTATCCTGGATGTATTTAAATCCAAGTTAAAAAACCCTCAGGAGCTGGAAAAGGAAACAATTGGGCCCTAGATGAGTGAGTAGAATTGATATACTTTGAAGATGCTGCTAAGCCAGGTTCTCATTGCTTTAATACCTGTGCTCATGGGAACAATTTCTTGTGTCATTACTTCCTATATGGATGTTAGGGAAGGCAGACTCAGATTCATTGTGTAAAGCCTATGGAGTTGCTGTCCTAACTCCTCAAATGGAGATCTGCAGTGACATGCAGACCATGTTTACATGTACGGGTTTAGACAGTTGTGCTCCCATTCCATCTGTGCTCTCAGACAGCTGAATGCAAGCCAGCAGCATGTGTTATCATAGTGCTAATCCTAAAATAATAAACCAGGTAACATGGTTCTGTATGTTTTGGGCTGGATCTGGCTTATATCCAGCCAGCTCAGACCTCAAGTGAACAAGTAATGGCATCTGCTTGTGTGGATACGCTTGTACCATCACATAGATTTTGTGCATTCCCAGGATGTTCATACCTTTTGCTTTTTTTCCATCTGTTGTTGAATTTAGGGGCAAGGTAGGGTGGGGAAAAAAAAAGTAATTCCCTGATATTGTGCTGACAGTAACTCAGCTATTCCCAAACTTTTTATTTTTGTGCATTATACTTGATATTAAGTATGGTGCATTTTATCTCAACAGCAGCTCTTCATCATTCTTTCTTTCTCTTAGTGGAGGAGAAGGAGAAGGAGAGAGATCAATAAGCTCCTGGTTATCTTGGATTATCAAAGAGCAGCATATTTCTAGCTCAAATTATTTCAATAGATGTTTTTGGAGATGGAACTTGAATATGTGCACATAGAAGCTGCAGATTTTGTTTCTTTTTCTTTTTAAAAATTGCCTGTTGGTAGGGTTTCTTCAACTGAGGCTGATAGAATTGGTGATGAATAAAGAGGCAGTTTAATCAAGGCACATAACACAGCTACTTGCATTTTCCTTCTCTAGTGTGTGGAAAAAGAGTAGTTTTTCCTCAGCCAGCTCTGAACTCTGACCTCCTGTGAAAAATTATGTCTTTTGGCCTTTGGTCTATTCTGATCATCAGCTGTCACAACTGGGTCCTGTTGATGACCTTAAAGTGGTTCTCAATGTAGGAAAAGAGGGTTTTTTAAAAAGGTGTAAAAAAGAAAGGCAGGCAAGCAAATAACTGTGCAATCTTCTCTACATATCCATCCATGAAGGTAAACAGGGTGATCCCAAGAAGAAGCAAGGCAGAAGGAAAACCATCTGAGTATTAACTGCTTGACCTCCTGTTCCAGAAAGGAGAGACTGGGCTACAGCATGGGAAACTGAAAAGTCCTTGACTTAAGGTCAGCACTACTTACCAGCAACTAAAACATCACTGTGTTCTCAATATTTTAGCTATATTAAAAGCAAAATGCAGCACTGTACCAGCTACTAGTAATAAGTTGACTCTCATGGCCGAAACCGGGGCAGTACATATTTCATGTGTTTTCTGTCATAGCATGAGAAAATGTGAAAGCTCTTGTCAGAGGAGACAGAAGTACTACAAGACTGAAGTTAACACACTAACTCACACTCAGGTATCCCAATTAAGGGAAGTTTCTATCCCCGTTATGAAAGTCATTGCCAATGAGTGTTGCTGGACCTAAATGTGTTCACTGGGAGACATCCTGATTAAGCAGATCTCCTGAGTGTATATCCTAATTAAATAGCGCATCTAATAATAGATGTTGCAACAGGTCACTGGCTGGGTGACAGGTTATTCCTCCTGAGCAGGAATCTTTAAATCAGGTTTATTCATTTATTATGAACCACTGAGAACAGGGAAAAAATCGTATTGTATAATGAATTCTGAATTTCTCAGAAAATGTTCCAATTAATTTATTGGATTTAATGCATTCATAGAACTCCATAAAGAAAATAGAGAGAAACTTCTAAATTAGTGATTAGTTATGTAATAGATTAGTAACAGCAATTTCAGCCGAAAAGATTGACACAAATTGGTGAATCAGCAATAACAGACATGGTTGTCAATAGGTAGGTGGAAAATGCTGCTTTTACTGGCACTACGTGTTGGAAAATGTTGAATAGGTGACACATGTCACACAGTAAAATCTTGATTTAATATATTTATAGAATTGCAAAGTAAAATTTCATGAAAGAAAGTTCAGAGCAAGATATAAGGAAATCTCTATGTTCTGCAACCTTCACTGGATTTCACAACTGTCTGTTACTGCCGTTTCCTGAGCATGGAGGGAGATGATGATCCAAATTCTACTAGAAGGCTGAGTACCAGGAGAAGAAACAGCCCCAGTGGGCTGGGAAGAGGTTTCTGAGAGTCCATCAAGGATTTTGCAGAATTCCCTGTCCCTTCCTATGCTCCTGAGTAAGCTGAAGTCAAACATGACATCAAAGACTTGTTGGTGGAAGAAGGTTCTTTTATTCTGCGATACCTGATTGAGTTTTCTCTATAAGAAGTTAATTATAATAGATGAAATTGTAATGATCCTGGCCTTTTTGAGTCTGAGAGTTGTAAATTCTTTTTTGATAACCCTGTAATATGGAGAAATTCTTGACAGATCCACCCAAGGCTCTGCCACATGAGGAAGGAACAGTGGATGTCTCTTCACATTCCCAGAGCTCACACTTAGAACAGTTGTCTAGAAAACATGCAAGTGGAAACAGGAGGAAAGAGGGAAGATTGAAATTGTAAAAACATGTCCAAGACAGAGTGGTAATGGAAAAAAAAAATTGAAATATAGAAGTATTTTGAAGTAAAAAACCTCAAAACTTGTAACAAAGTGAATGATGAATAATAGACAAAAAAAATCAAATATCTGAACATTAACCATAATATTGTGAGCATTAGAAATTGCTAAAAAATTAAGGACTCCTAATGATAAGGTGTATGTTTGCAAATGAAAGCTGCTACCTTCTGCTAGAGCTGCTTGCCATGGTTTGCAGAACTTGAAGAAACAGCAGAGTTTTCTTGCTCAATTTGGCTACAC
>VZRN01004072.1:3249201-3268643 GCA_013397935.1 Dasyornis broadbenti | reverse complement strand
TTTCGCCTTCCTTCCTTCCTTCCTTCCTTCCTTCCTTCCTTCCTTCCCCCACTCTACTTTAGAAGTATCAGTTCCCAAGGGGTGTGCTCTCTGTTAGCAGGTGTTTAAAAAATGAAGTAGGCTCTAGAAATAAGTTCAGATACTAATTTAGATGGTAATACAAACTTTTTTAGTCCAATTTTTGAACTTTGTATTTTCCATGCTTCCTGCACATTCTAGAATGTCTGGGCTAGAAAGGACTACAAGAAGTTATTTAGTCCTTTTCACCCACAGGAAGATTGACAAGATCTGTAACACTTCAAGGTAGATTTTTGTTTATGCTCTTAGATATTTCCAATGACAGGTGTGTCACAGAACCCCCAAGCACCCTGCTTGAGTGTTTTAGGTGCCCTCGTTCTAGGGATGCTTTTCCCGTTTCTAACCTGAATCTTTCTTGCTGCAATTTAATCTGATTACTTTGTGTCCTTCATACCATGGGCATAGAGAACATATTGTCTTTTGTGTACTATATTTCATATAACATTTCATTTCATCTGTCATTTAGCATTGTGAATTATCAGATAGGTGTATGCTTTTTAAGTATGACTAATTTGACTGGAGGATTATTGATTTAAAGGTGAGAAGAAAAGAACAGTAGGCAAGATGTCTGCTAAAACCAGGAGGCTTCCATGGACATTTAATGATAAGAAATGCCAGTGGAAATGTAAGATACTAATGTTTGACAGAAGTCTGCATGATAACAAATGCTATTAACAGTATGTTTTCCTTGACACGAGTAATTTGCTGGGAACAGGAGAGAGTCAATACAAAATAGGCAGTCATGAAGGGAAAGAATTTGGAATTTTTGTTTTTTTTGTCTTGTTTTTATGGTTATTGCAGCAGCTAAAAATGTGCATCCAATAAATAGCCAATGTTAAGGAAATAAATTAATATACCTGTATTTGATTATTGAGATGTTCAGACATAAACTGTTCTGCTATGACCAGCACCAAATTGTCTTTTATTATATATTTCCTATGGTAAAAGTATTTTACCAAAATCATCATGAAAATTTGTTATTTCTGATGTGAGCATAGTTGAGCTTTTTGGCACTGGTGATGTACAAACTCCTTTGTAGTGATTTCAAAAGTACAAGTAAGATGATTTCCCTGCACTGCTTCTTAGTTGTACAAGGGCTGTAGAACACGTTGTAGGCAGACACTGAACCCTGCCGGTCTCTGGAACAGATTTTAAAGAAGCAGCAATTGGTAGCACAGAGCAGACTAAATGTGTATTCCAAGAGTTGCCTTCCCTTGCAGTCATGGTGCTAAAACATGTCTCATCACGATTTGGCATGCACGATGGAGCTTCTGTTACCTGTAAGGAATAAAGGTAACTAGTTTATTTTGAAGCCTTGGGAAGGAATGGTTTCTGGCACTTTTGGTCTTAATGTGAGATTTTCAGGGGGCATCATGAGTCTCACAGATGTGTTCAAAGAGAAAAGATCAATGATGAGGTTTATCATTAGCAAACCTCCTTTTTTTTTTTTTTTTTTTTTTTTTTTTTGTTTGGATAGGGAATTCTACAGCACTTTTGCTCTGCAGAGCTGTTAGGAAGCTGAAAAGTTGTTTATTAAGGAACATTGGTCCATTTCTGCAAACTGTTGTAATTTTTTTAGCTCTACCATGCAGCTTCACAGTAGTTTTCCTGAGAAAGGCTGAAAATAGTTTGTGGAGATATTTCTTGTGCTATTTCTGGGTTTTCTGCTGATGTGACATAGTGCTTTGATGTCCCTTGCTACATAACAACTTAATGTCATCTGCAATGACTCCACAGTGCAGAGAAAATATGGAAGTTTGCAATTGTTTACCTGCTGTGCATATTTGATGGAAAGTTTGCACTGGGTTAACTCATTCTGTTTGTCATGGCTCCCATTAATCTGAGATGCACTCTGCAGCTGTGCTGGCAGCACTTCAAACAAGGGAGATTCAGACCTCTGTAGTTGGAAATGAAATACTGAATTTCTGCTAATAATATAAAATTAAAAAGTAGTATAACCTTCATTAGCACATTTTCAGCATGCATTTTATGGAGGAAAAAAAATAAAATATCCTGAAGCACTTTGCAAAAACATCACTGTTTATGATACCTGTGTGGGTGCGCTCACCTTGGAAAGGTGATAAAGCCAGTATATATTAACAATGAGGGAGTCTTTCTGCTATGCAGCTCTGTTTTAATACAGTGCTGACAAATGTATTCAACATATTTTCATGCTGTCCTATATTTAGTGATCCTCTGTAGTATTTGCAGCCAGGAGCTGTATGCCTTTAGATATGCTATGCAGAAAAGAAAGGAAAATATGAAAGTAGGGAAGAAGACATTCTTTTAAAATAGAATTTGTTAATGGAACCAAAACAATTCTGTGCTGGTAAGTGGAGCAAATAAAAGTGATGTGATACAGAAAGATTGTTCTCGTCTCTCTTGTGCATTTGCCTTTTTAATTAAAATAAGTTAACAACTATGTACTATTTAAAGCTTTTTCGCACATGCCACAGGGCTTTCAGTGTCCTGTCATGATGAATCATCATGTATTAAAACATTGCTATGTCAGACAGACTTTGCTGTTTTGTGATAGTGTTGATTCAGCAAATGTAAGATAGGGGACCATGCAGTAGGGTACCATTAAAATATAAACCAACTAGTTTCAGAGGTGCAATGTCACCTTAATGACAGGAGCAGCTGGTCTTGCATTCAAAATATGAAGGGTAGGTAGTAGCTCAGTCATCCTGTCAATCCCAACTCACACCTTCACAGGCCTCATGACATTCAACTGTTGGTGAAGAGTGTGTTCTCAAAATAAGGAGCAAAACTCTAATTATTTCAAGAATAATTTTGTTTTATTCATGTACTAGGAATAGAAATGTGTTGACTTTTAAAGAATGACATGCTGTTGACATTACCTACCTCTTATTTATGTGTAACTCTGAGCTGTTAAAGAACAAACCAGTAAAATCTTGAGATATCTCTAGACACTTCTCTAGCAGTCTTAATGCTGTCCTTACTTAATGCTTAATGCTATTTGCTTCTAGATCAAAAAGATAAACTGTGGTCTAATGATTCATAAATGTAAGAGTACATGTGCATGTTGAAATAATTTTAACTCTGTGCTCAGTTTTGGATACTGTAATTGATATCCCCATTATATGACATGTGTAAGCAGGACCTGGCTTTATATGTCTTTGGCAGCACTCCCGTAGGATGATTTAGTGTAATTATTGTCATCTGTGTAATCAGTGGGAGTTTTATGTAAATAAGAGAGAGATTGAGATGGACATGTAGCAGAGTGAGAAAAAAAGTATTTTTAAAATGAATTATGTGATTAAGTTTGAATTGTTACGTTTGCATGCCTTCTGCATTTGCTTTCAAAAGTGCTACATTGGATGACATGAGTACCCAATCACCAAAATCAGTGCTGTGATCAAAGTAGAGGTGTGTCTAGGAATGTTAACCTGTCACAAGGCCAACAAATTATATGACAGAGTACACTGAAAAAAAAAACCAAACAACCAAAAAACAGCTAGAGATGACTTTATATCTTTCTTGCATGAATAGTATCATGGCCTCCTGTTTTCCCTAACTTTGACTTAGCTGGGTAAGCAAAACAAAAACCTTGCTGTTTTCCTTTATGCAGCACAGCTGTTAAAGGACCACTCGATTCTCTGTTAAAGATCACACATGCTTCCAGAACTCTTAAAAAATTAAATAAACTGATAAATAAACATTGCCACTCACAGTCACTCACTTTTAGAGCAGACGTGTAGAAAGAAGCAGATGTATACAGCTGTTGTGTTTACCAAGTGTGATTAAAAATGCAGAAAAAGCCAGTCCTTCCTGGAAATTTCCTGAGAACAATTACATCATAAAATGTCTGTTTGTTTAGCTCAAATGCTTCACTCAGAACAATTTTGGCTTAAAAATTTTTCAGAGAATTTTACGGATTTGTGCCTAGCTTCTTGTTGGACTTCACCATTGTAAACTTTTGGGATTTATAATCTCTGATTTTGGTGAAGATTCAGTAACTGGACCTCCTCCCTCTTAGGAACAACTGCTTCCTGAAAAAGTGGGCCCCATGAAAATGCTGTTTCGCCACTGCTACTAGCAGTAAAAATGGTGGGAACATAAGTTTCCCTGAGCAGATGCACTCTCTGCTCCCAGTAAGCAAATATCTGCTTCCGCCCCAAATTTAGATAAGAAATCTAAATTTCTTGATAACCAGACATATTGTGTTTATCTGTCTAGTCTCAGCTCCTGTCATTACTCTAAGTATTTCAGATAAAAAGAAGCATGTGCTTTCCATGTAAATAAGAGATTAATGGCAGGTTTTCAGTTTTGAAGATCTCCTTCAGTTTGTAACAGCAGTCAAAGGGCTCCTGCAATTTGACATCTTAATATAGCTTTTCCTCTCCCTCTTGTTCTTCCATTTCCTCCCCTTACAAACTGAGTACAAGTGTCTGTGGTTTGTACCCAGCTAAGGGCTCTTCTCCAGATACACTTGTATTGCATACAGTTTTTCTAGAAGAGATTAGTCTCAGCATATGGTTGGAATGTATGAGTTCCTTCCCATCATATTTAGCAATCCTGTTATTTTTTTTCGGCATTAATCTAAGTGTTGTTTTCCTGTAAGGAATGTTTCCTTCTTTCCTTCTTCTGTCTCACCAAAAATCACAGACGTTTTTATATTCCTATGCATTTTACTTAATTCTTGAGCTACAAGATGATGTCGTTCATGCAGAGGTTGGATACTATTTATAAAAGTTTTCCATTCATAAATGCTCAATTTTTAGAAAGTTCAGATGAATAACCAAATCCTTATATTCAAGAGCTATTCCATTGATAACATTTGCTATTAGTCCTGTTAGTGATGGTTTTGTATTTGGAATAATAAAGTCAGTAGTTTTGCTCCCAAATTAAAGCAGACTGGCACATCTACTGGGTGCAAGCTACAGTTTTAATGAATTGCTTATGATATTTTGAATTCTCCTTTTGCATGAGGTCGAGTCTATAGCACAATCTGCTCTCAGAGAGAGATACATTAAAAGCTGCCTCTCTTTTCTCAAAATGGGAAGACATTAACAGGTATAGAAGGCTGTATGCTGTATTGCCAGTTCACATGGCAACCAGCTAAAACAAAGCAAAACAAAAATCCCAAACCTGAACATAATATAAACTGAAGGAATGAAAAAGGAATTTAGTGCCCATCTTTAGGGAGACTCCATCCTCCTCTGCCTCTTTATTCTGCTACTGCATAACATGGAAATATTTCTGAATGTGAAAATGTTTTCTTAATTGACAAGAGCAATATTCAGTATAGCCTATCCTCTTAGTAAGAATGGAAATACTCAGTTTTGGAAAATACGGAAACTAATAAAGCTTAAACAAATCTTGCAAAGCTGTTTCATATTTCTCAATGGGATTATTATTAGCGAAAAGAAAGAGTCTATACTGCAGTCACAGCAGAGAGCTGTCTCATCATTTACAGGATAGGGGCAGAACAATCAGAAGAAATGTAGAAAATTGACTAATCTATAATTGAACAATGAAATTCTAAATACATGCTGAAAAAAACCCCAGGAAAATCCCGTGCATTTTATTCATGTGTGAGTATGTTTTGTGGTACAGTAAGTAAGAATAAATTGTTTAGAAAAAATTCAAACTTTGTATTTTAGCTGCAAACACTTTGCCCTGCCGGCAGGAGCTAAAATTAGAGTAGATACATTTATATTGTTATATAAATGCACATTTTGCAGCAACTGCGGATGCTGCCTGTCCTTGCAGCAGCTCAAAGAGACATCAGTATGTACATGGGATGGTTAGGGGAGCTTGCATATATTATATGAATTCCAATCAATATTGTAGAATTATTCTGTAGTTAGGAAAATTGCTGTATTGTGAATACTTGGCAAATATTTATCTACATCTACTGACAAGTTTTCCAGCATACGCTTCAGCCTCAGGACAATACCTAAATTTTAGTGCCTGTCCCTTGACCAAAAATGAATATACTTTATCAGTCTGCAGGAAGAGAGTGGAATATGACTAAATGGAGAATAAAGAGGCCAAGTTTTTTATATACAGAGAAGCTCCCAGCATCATCTGGAAGGTCTGTCACAAAAAGCTGCAGGTAAAAAGAGAGGAACTGTTGGACAGAACTTTGCCACTGAGTAACCTGTGTGCAGATAACTTTACTGTTGGTCTTACTAAGCTGAGCTGGGCTGAAAAGACTTCAGGGTTCAGAAGTAACTCAAGATGCATTGAAATATCATGAAGATCCTTAAGGTACAGCTTAAAAGGATGACAAACTCTGCATGTTTGCAAGACTCACCCATCTCCAGAACCATTATTTTTCATCCTTACATAGTGAAAATTTTGCTTTTAACTCTTGGTATTGAATACCTCCAGTGTGACATGGTTAGGTTGAGGAATAGCTCTCCTGTTTTTTTGGCATATAAACTGGGGAGACAACTGGCTGGTGGAGTTGGGGGGTAATCTGTAAGGTTAGCACAGGGACACAAACAGGGAGATTAGTTGTCAGACAAGTCCTGCTGGGTGGGCCTTGGAAATACTCAAGAAGGGAGCAGTCTGGTGGAAATCCTATGGAGCAGAGTTTGATGAGACCTGTGTTGGAACTGCCTAGTGAAACTATGACTGCTACAAGCTTGAATGGCTCTAAATAGTAGAGCTTTATGGACTCTTCATGACTTTTGCTATTATTTATTTAGCAGCCAAGAAGGTCAGAAAGATTCGGTAACTTGTATTTCCTTGTGAACTTTTGTTTTATCTCCATATCTCAACATCCTGTTTTCTGCAGAGAGCAGAAGGACATTTACAAGTACTTGTTTACAGTACTTTTCCAGCAGCATTTTCCAAAGTATTTTTTGTTAGCTGTACCCTGCTTGAGTAGTATTTGCTGATAGGATGAACATCCTGTGTCTCATGAATAACTGACTCAGTGGGGTGGGAGGGTGAGTCTGTAGCTCTGCGATTCACCTGGGAGAGAAGAGTCTTTGATCTTGGCTTTTTCTCTGCCTACCTCAATGCATGGAAATGTGCACACATCTGGGCCAAACTGCATAAGCCTTGTTGGAATGTGCACTGGGGGATGCAGGGGCCTAAAGCAGGTTGGTGTTATTATACTGTGTTGTTATGGTGTATGCACACAAGAATTTGCCAAGAAAAGGCATTGTGAGAACAATAAGCAAACTTCTGTAAACATCAGTTGTCTTTGCAAACTGCGGCAAGCGGGACTGTCAAATTGCTCTCGTTCCGCTTTGAGTTCAACTCATCTCCGAAACAGTGAATTCTCGTCTGAATTACCTTGATCTAGACGTGAGACAGACTGATGTCTCGTGTCTCACCATCTCATTGGACTCTCTGTGTTTGAAATCCCAGTTGTCGTCTTTTCTGGGATTTGCAGCTTACTTATTCCAGGAGCAGGAAAATATGTTCCGAGCAAAAAGAGGTTGGGATTTTTTTGTTTGTCTGTTTTCAGTTGTGGTTGGTTTTTTGAGTCAGAGGAGGGCAGAGAGGCGGTATCATTTGTTTTGTTTTGGTTTGTTTTTTCTGGTTTTTGTTTGGTCTTGTTAGGAGAAATACTCAAAGTTTTAACTTTGAATTTCAAAATGGTTTTTGATTCTGCTTTTAAAACTGATGCATTATCAGTAGATGTAGATCTCAGCTTTTATTTTGTGTTTTCCTGACCAATATTCAGATGCTATTCACTCACAGTTACAGACTTCAGCATGATTAGCACACAGCCCTAACACCATTCAGGATGCTCTGTGCTTGCTTGCAGCTCTGTTTAAACAGAAAGCATGGCCTTTTACAAGGTCACAAACAGTTTTTCACCTTTCTTATGTAAACTTTAATATGCAGAGAAGGTCATTCTTCTCAATACCATCCTCATTCAACAGAACTAAGTCTTAAGTGAATGCTTATTTAGCCTAGTACCTGGAGCTGAGCCAATACAGAAATACACGACAAAAAAAGTGATTCATGTCTCTGAAGACGAAGAAAATAGACCACAAAGCTTTTCTTTTAAAATCGTGCTGTATATCTGATATTACAGTGACTTATTTAAATAGCATTTATTTTGTTAATAAAACTGTCTAATGGTGATAC
The DNA here is from genome assembly GCA_013397935.1 of Dasyornis broadbenti. Lineage (NCBI taxonomy): Eukaryota > Metazoa > Chordata > Aves > Passeriformes > Dasyornithidae > Dasyornis > Dasyornis broadbenti. The sequence goes on along the minus strand of VZRN01004072.1, from coordinate 3,260,486 downwards.
AAAGCATAATAGCTGAAAATGCTTACAGAAATTAGTTATTCCTGTTGGACCACATTTTTGCATTTTCTTCAAAGATGTACAGAATCACTTTTCTAAAGTAGTTGGACATTATATTTTTCGTATGCTAAGTGAGTATGGGATCTGTAGGGTTATTTGATTGCTGACTCTCTCACACATTGTAATCCTTAAATAATGGTGTGTTCATATGACTGACTGTACTTTATTGCTTGTTAATGACAAAAATCACATTTACTCTGTTGTGGTTTAACCCCAGCCAGCAACTAAGCTCCACAGAGCTGCTGACTCACTCCCTGCCCCAGCAGGACAGGTGGAAGTGAATTGGAAGGGTAAAAGGAAGAAAAGGGAGAAAAGTTGGGGGTTGAGATAACAACAGTTTAATAATTTTTCTTTTAAAATTATTAAAGAGATGGAAAAAAAACTCCAAAAAGGCAAGCGATACAATTGCTCAGCACCAACTGACTGATGCCCAGCCAGTCTCCAGCAGTGGCCCCTCAGCGACTTTCCCCCTAGTTTTATTGTTGAGTGTGATGCCATAGGGTCTGGAACATTCTTTGGGTCAGTTGGGGTCAGCTGTCCCGACTGTGTTGCTTTACACTTTCTTGTGCACCCCCAAGCCTCCTTGCTGGCAGGACAGTATGAAAAAGCCTTGACTCTGTGTAAGTACTGCTCAGCAATAACTAAAATAACTCTCTATTATCAATCCTGTTTTCAGCAGAAATCCAAAACACAGCCCCTAGTAGCCACTATGAAGGAAATTAACTCTATCCAAGCCAAAACCAATTCACTCAAATATGCTTTAATTATGGTTCCTTGTAGGCCACACTACAGTATCAAAATGTATAAGTCTTTCATGGCTTTTTTTGTTTAATTAGCAGAGGCAAAGTCTTTAGCACAAATGGATTACAATTCCCAATACTAGATGAGACTACTTGAGAACCACAGCATGCTTTTCTTTTGTTTGGCATCCCCTTCTCCTCAATGTTTTTCTAATCCTATTATTTCCTTTCTTCAGAACTACAGAATACAGTAGTTGCTTCCCTGAGAGGAAAGGACAGACTGACAAGATGACTTGCTGCTTATGCTGCGTTGATAGGTTGTTTAAATCCTGCATTTGTAATGCAGATGAAAACAAACAGTTTCTGAGCAAAAGCTGATTAAAGAATTTAGTCAGAAATTTGTATCCCAAATTGCTTACTGAAGCCAAACAAAAGCATTGATGGGGCCCAAGTGATTATCCAAAAAATCTCACCAATACAACAACAACAACCAAAAAAAATCATAAAAACCTTTCCAGATACAGGACCCCCAAATGATCAGTTTTATGATGAAGTTACTAAACTTTATTAATTTAACATGAGGGTAAAGAATTTTAAAATACTGACACTATGGGATCACATAGCATTTAAGAGACTTGAACTTCAGTTCTACAAAAATGAGAGGGCCCTATGGTGAGAATCACTTTAACAAGCTCTGAAGCAGGATGTGTTTGAAGGTAAACAATCTAGTGAGTCAGTGTGCAAAAAAATGTTCTTCTTTCCTTTTCTGTTGTTATGCATATGCAGAATCTGTGGATGTAAATGAGATACTCTGCTGCTAATTAGAGCTGAGCCCTTCTATTCTCTTGACCTTTTCGCAACTTTGGGCTTAGAGTCCAAATCCTACATTGATTTTTTTATTATTTGAGTTAGACCTGATTTCCGTATGGGGATAAGAGAATTACTGACAGATATGGGTGTGAACTCTTATTAGCCCAGACAGTGATCCGTCTTTTAAGCTGTTGTTTCTGCAGTGCTGTCTACTCTCCTCTAACTCATCAATAAAGCATATTTATTGAATTTTGTCTATTTTCTTGAATTTTCTGTGGCCTTTCTTTCTTGCTAGTTACTGTGAATTTATAAGCTTTTGTAATAAAGACCTGTTCTTTAATATATTGCCTTTGGCTTGTTTAGAGTCATCCTCTGAAATGCCCCACAGGGAGCTGTAATTTAACTTCACTTTCTAGAAACAGAAATCAGAGTATCCTGTTAAAAGTTTAACACTGGAGGCAATCTATGAATTTTAGGCTAACAAGCTGGATGTATGACTTCAACTACAAAATAGGTATGAGAAAGTCCTAATTGAATAACATACTATAAAATCAGTGTTCATGCGAAAAACACACAAGAGTATAGACTCCTTTGGGTAGCAACAGAGATACAGTTTTATACATAGCTTTTTGATATTTTGGCTGACTGTTAAATACAGATAAGCTGCATGCTAATCCCAATGCTTTCTTCTGGGGTTGCAGTCATCAGACAGCATCCGCCAGGCAGTAACAAAGCAGCAGACATGCAGCGTGCCAGCACCTGAACTAAAAAGCGGCTGTGACGGTGTCAGTGGCAGAGTCATTGTTTGATGTGGCTGCCAGCACCAGCTCAGTGCCTCCCAGGAGAGCAGGTGAAACTGATTTTGTTCCTCCAGAGATGGCAGACCAGCCCTGGCCAAAGTCCTGCTTCTCCTGTCATGGGCAGGACTGGAGGAGGATGGAGATGAATCAGGAGGCAGAGGAGGAAGCCCCAGAGAAGTAGCCATGTTTCTCATGCTGGGGGCTGTGCGAGGCAGAGGATAGCAGTTCCTTATGTTCAGAGGGGTCCAGTTCTGCCCTCCATCCTCACCCTCCCCCTGAACACCCCCCACAGGCACACACAGACACACACACACGCACTCCCTTTCCCCTTGGTGCAGCAGCCGCAGTGCAGTCCAGGCTCCAGTCTGGTCTCAGTAGGCAGCAGGACCACAGGCAGTGCGTCATTCCTGGCTGCCTCCTGCTCTCTGCTGTGAGCTGCCTCACTTGCTGCTCCCTGTCCCCTGAGCAGTGCTTCTGTCACCTGGCCTGAAATGCAAATGCCTGGTAGGTGTGCTAACAGAGCTGAGGAGACTGTGCCCATAAAAATTGAGATTTTGGAACCAAAGGCACACAGTAAAGGTAGTTGAATGTTCCCTGTTACTCTAGTATCTTAAATCCCTACAGTATTGATCCTTGTACCTACCTCTGATGGTGATAAGTATTTATTTCTGTCACAGATGTAAAGCTTCTGGGATGGTGATGTGCCTGAGAAAACAGGACAGAGCAGTGAACTGAAGCCAGGTCACAGCTCAGCCCCCTAGCCAGGAGCATGGCCTTTGTTTGCTTGCAGCATCACAAGTCTTCCTGGGTCTGCAGTGAAGGACCGTGGTTCCCTTTACTGCTTGTAATTCTGACTTGAACTCTGGGAACATTTCTTAACTCCATGAATGTACCTGATTGAAGAAATAGTGATCATTGATTAAAGTGATCAGGATGTATGATCCCATGCAAAAACTGGCTTAGATCACTCTTTAAACTTCTGGGTGTTATTGCTCTCCCTAAATCTACTGAAATAATAATCTCTATTTCACAGTTAATTGAGAAGCTTCTAATTTCTAGCCTAACCATGGTCATAGTTTGTGTGTCTCCATTTCTTCATACCTTACCATTACAGTTTATGTAAATAGCCCTTTAGTCTAGCAGTATTTTTTTCTGTCACTTCTGAGAGAACCAGATTACCATAGCAGGACTGAATGTGAATGGTTCAATTCAGTGCAGAACTTTATCCTGAGTATTTTTATGCAGCTGTTATGCAGAATTTATGTAGACAGATATCTGAGGTACTTCAAAAATATTAACTTAGGTATCTTGTCAACTTCACCCTTTTGCCAGTAGGTATTTTACCATTTCATAAAGTGTGGTCAAATGCAGCATTTGTGTGTCTCATCTTTGAGAGGCCTTCCGTATTTTACTTTAATGTGTTAGGTTTTTAAAATATGTAACCTAGAAGCCTAACAGAGTACAAGATTTGAATATAATTTTGTACCTGATTTTGTGTTTATTGCTGCAGTATCTGACCTTCTAAGGTCACCGATTGCGGGTTTGAGTAGTCTTTTAGCTGCCTCCACTTTCAACGTCCAGAAAGATGTCTTAAAATAGAAACTATAGTATGCATTACAAAACCATATAGTCAGTATAGTTTGTAAGGTACTTTGAAAGAAAAATGTTTACTTGATTCTGAATTATTAGTTTAACCCTCCGGATGTTGGTATTCAAGAAATAGTAATGTAATGTAAGCAGGCTTGGATCCTGCTTTGGCTTCTACATATGCCTGTAGGTGCGGAAGAATTTCAAACAATTGAAATGAAGCAGCGTAATGAGGAACCTCTCCTAAATTATGCAGTGCTAGTATTCTCGCTCCCAAGATTTTGTGTGTTATAAGAAGTTTGCCAACTGTGCTAAAGCAAAATGGGATGATTGAGGGAGATGTGAGTGGCATTGAAACTTTCCCAGAAGAAACCCAATAAAAGGGAGGGTAGGGTGAAGAAAATAAAGTGAAAAATGAAAGTTTTGGATGTAAAAATTAAACTGTCCCAGGAGCTGTTTTTCATGGTGTACGATGATCACTTGTCTAAATCCTGATGCAAACTCATCTGAAATGTGTGAGTTTTGCATGCATAAGAGAGACAAGATTTAGCCCCATATGGCTTATCACTTTGATCTTCAAAGGTCAATTTTATATTGCTGAGCCAGTATTGAATAAGTCCCCAATTAATTAGGAAGAGAAAACACTTCTGTTCAGAAAAAAGGTGCATCTGCTCAGTGTTACTTTTTTTGCAGCACAGAAATTAATGACCGCAAACAAAACAATGTTTCCTGTTCCATTCCCTCTGTCTTTACAGAACAGCAATAATGCAGGATACACCCTCACTAGCTATTCTGACGTTTTCATCATCTACCCTCCCTGAATAGCAACAATAATAGATATAAGCCTTGCATGAAGTGGAATCTGTTTTCTTTGGTAGAAAAAAAATAGATTATCCTTTGCTTTTTGTATAACATCTTTCATGTAAACTACATTCCAAAACACATTGTAGAGGAAGAGCAGCAACAAAAAAGAAAGCAAAAAGCTAAATAGTGAATACTAGCTATAGACAAGAGAGGAGATGCAATCTAAAAAGAAATTGTATGTTAATGAGATTGGATTTCAATTTCACATGACAGAGAAGACATTCACACCTAGAAATAATAACACTAAGTGAAGAAGCAGAAGGGCCTGTGTTAAATGAACTGAGGAAAAAGATAACTAATAATACCTTTTGCTGAATTTGCTGTATGAATAAGCAAGCAAAAGCCCTTTGAAATCCCAAAACCCAACTTAATCACTATCTTTCTGCTACTCTGCAATGCTCAGGTGATTTCTGTGGTGGGACAGAATAAGCCGGGGAAAACTGAGGGTTTGTTTTCGGTTTTGCCTTTTTTTCTTTTTTTTTTTCAATTCTGATAAGGAAGCCGTTTTACCAACATTTTTATTGGGGATTCTCTTTCTTTGTATTTATTTCACTCCTATCACATCAGAAATCAACAAAACTTTAGCCTTCTTGGTCTGCAAGTGAAATAGGAAATAGCTTTTTTTTTTCTACAGAAAGAGGAAGAACAGGATATGATTCTTCAGAGTTGCTTATGGGTCAGCTAGAACCACATCCTCAATGTTTTGACTGGAATGAGATTACAAAACAATTTCTTTCACCACAGACCTCTCTCCCAACTGGTTTTGCATATCGTGTGAATGAAATAGAGTGTTGTTAGCAGACATATTTTGAATGTAAAAAGTTGAGAATTTACATTTTGTTTATGTCAGACTGCAGAATTTGGACTTTAATAAAGCCTCTGCAGGAATCCTCTCGCACTGCAAGTCAACTTGAAGCAATGACCTGAACAATAAAAGCTGTAGATTTAAAGCCCATTCAGCAGGAGTCTGATGGGCACATTACTTCAGATGTATTCAGAATCCCACAGATGCTTCCAGTGCCTGCATGTTCACATGCTGAGAAAAGATCAAATAAGGAAGTCAGTTTGAGATTTATGATAATACCAATACTGCAGAATTCAGAAGCAGTGGTGCAATGTGTCCTTAATATTATGCATAAATTCTCTAGAAGAAAATACTGTGGGCATTCTGTGTAATCAAGGCCTTCGGTTTTCCTTGCCCACAAAATGTGTGGGGAGGAGTAGAGGAGTTCCAGGTGGTTTAAAGAGAACATTCACAGTTGAACTGAGCTCAGTTGGCTGTCACAGATAATGTGATTTACTCTAACCATAGGTCTTTCAAAGAAAGGAATTCTAAGTCCTTTAGGAGGAATTTACCAAAAAGATTTGACTGCAATGGGGTTTTGCTAATTATTATGACACAAATTGTTGCTAAAAGAATAAAAAAACAACATTGTGGAGTAAATGCAGAGACAAACTGGATCTTGAATCAGTGGAGTCCTTGGGTTTTTGTCTTTTCTATTGCATACTGTATATTTCCCAGGAACGCATGGATAAATAATGAATTCCTAAGCACAAATCATTTTGTATGATGTGAATGTTATAATGATGAATCAAAGATAATTTCATTCATATGGCATTTTTCCACACACCTACTCAACTTGAGGAAGAAGGAGAAACGAATCTGCCTTTCCACCTACATAACAACACAAGGCGCCTGAACTTAGATAAAATAAGCTCCTAGTGTTGATATAGTTGCTTGGATAGATATATTTATCATGTTCTAAGTAAATGTGAAAGAAATGCCAAAGAAAGAATGTGCTGTCCCAAGGAGGGTTCAGAAATACAAAATGTCAATAACTGTCATTGTGCTTCCCTTTCACTTACCATCAGCAGGCTGATACTGGATTTTCAGCAAAAAAAAGTAAGCAAATAAGTTTTGTTAGCAATTTGTCATCTTACTGGGAACTCTTTATTGCTATTATCATTAATAGTTCTAAACCACAGTGAATTCAGAGAAGGGTCTTTGAACCTCCTTTACTTAAAATATAGCTCTGTGGCAAATGCTTTCTGTTATAATTTAACAGAATTTTTTGATTGCAGTTCAGATGGTAGGATTTGCCCTAACTTCAGAGAGCTATAGCTGCACACTGTATACCAATAAGGTAGAAAGTAGTTGCTTAAAGAAAGTGGGTATCTCAAACACAAGGATATTTCAGAAATCAAGTCATGCTGCTTCTTTCTGAAAGGACAGTTTTCTTAAATACTATGCAAAAATCACAATTAATCAAATATACATTTCTGTGTCAGTGCAGCATTTACTGAATTTCTTTTCTCTTATCAGGCAGAAGATCTGTCACAGAAGATCTTCCTGATTTAAGTTATCAAGCAGTTTATGCTGAGGGGCTTGTTAAAGCAAACCTTTCTTATTCCTTCTCCCAGAAGAATCTCAGCCTTGGGGAAAGGGGAAGTAGAAGTAGAAGGCTGCAGACATAGTTTCCAACCTTGACCCACCTGGACAAGGTGAATTTTCTGTCTCTGGATAGGCTTGGGATGTTTGCAAGGCAGATCCCCTGTCTTTGGCATGTGCATTCTGCCTCGCTGGAGGCAGGGAGGAGGTGAGTACATGGCTGTCGCTCCTGACACCTCAGACTGCCCCTGTGCTGCATCTTGCTGGAAGTTCATGCTTGTCTCTTCATGGGGACTTGACACCAGCTCATTTTAATGGTGATAAAATGTGCCACTGAACCTGCTTCCAGCATCTCACTCATAAAAGCCAGCTGCAGTAGTCACGGAGTGGCTATTGGATGGAAGGGAGTGATGAGAGCAAATTCCCTGCCTTATTTATTAGCTTTAAAGTTGGACAAACTCATTTTTTTCTCCAAGAAGTGAGGAGAAACCAGAACAGTGGATGCTTCTACTTCGAATGGCCAAGCCTTTACAGTTTGTTGTGCTGTGCTCTGGGTCTGGATTGTGGTTATGCGTTATATTGAGTGAAAGGCCCTTATGTTACAGTGTGCAGTCATTTTGGAGTCTCATGGAAACTTTAAATCACATTCTCCTTTCCTTTATTTTAATTCCTTTCCCATTGTTTGAGGTTGAACTGATTTGCCAGAAGTATCATAGAAGCCAAAGAAGAAGTTATAGATGAAGAATTTTGTAAGCTGCATTCACCGATAAACTGTGGCAAAGATGTAATGATGTTACATTGCATAAGGTACTTGGATGGTAAATTGTGCTTAAGCAAATGGAATGTGCATTTGAATTAAAAGGACAATCAGAATAATGACTGGTTAACTTTTAAAACAGTTAAGCCTGCTGCTTTGTAAAGACTCTTTGATCAGTGGTTGCAGTGGGTGAAAGGTTTTGTTTATTCCAACTTTTTTTCTGAAGTGTATTAATAACAAGGTAGATAATTTTATGTATTTTATATGTTTAACCTTTCTACACATGAAAAGGATTTTTCTGTATCTTCATTTAATGCAAGCCTTGGATAAACTTGATCAATACAATTTTAGATGTTGCACATAATTATCCATGAGCAAATGAAGGAAGAAGATAGTTTATGTTTTCAAATGTAGGCGTATTTCAGGGTGGTATATGCAGTATGATAGCAATATACAGAGGCTTTACCTTGCTCACTTGAAAATATGGTCATTTCATATCTTAAAGAAAAAAAAGTGTAGGAAATAGAATAAAGTAAAATGAAGAATTTAGGCTAGGAAACACATTTTATATCCTAAAAAATATCATCATCTAATTCAATTCATGTCTGACTGTGTGAACTGTACTGAGAGCAGTCTGGACTGAGAAGATTGCTGTGCAAGTAGCTCAAGCAAGGGTGGTAGGCACGGAGCTGGTTTTACAGAGATACAGGCAAAGAAATTGCAAAACCATATTTTATCCAGTTTACAACAGAATGGATGCTTTGATGGAAGGTGCTTAACATTTAATTGTATTCTCTTCGAAATAATCTGTCCGTGAGCAAAGCTTCTGCCTAACCCTATAAATTACTGTTTGGGTTATGCCCTGGAGTATGAGAGTTTACTACCCTATGAAATTGTTTTTGTTCTATCTACTGTAGCATAGTTTGTTCTCATTTTTCATATAAATATCTAATGAACATTCCAAACTATGAAAAATGAAACCCTTTCAGTGACTTCAGAGGGAGCTATGCAGTATGAAATAGGACTTCTAGAAGCAAACTTAATGAAATTGGCAAGCTCAGATCAGTAACCAATTTTGTCTTGTTCAATTTATTGCTATTAAATACAATTATTTTAGATACATGGGAAAAGTTTTTCAGCATCTAATTTGAGAACTTTGCTTTAAAACACTGCAGTTACTGAATCATTACAAACAGAAATAGGTATAGGAAATCACCATATTTGAATATATAGCAAGAAGTGGTTCAATACGTACCAGATAACTGCCAGGCCATTGTAAAAAATTCACTGATAAAATATATCTGGGATTATTCTCTTATTAGTGTTTTGAATCATTCATTAAAAAAAAAAANAAAAAAAAAAAAAAGAGTTCTCTGGAAGCCAGAGCACCGAATTGCCTGTCAAATATATCTGGTCCTTGATTTCCGTTGTCCTGGAAACTAAAGAACTTGTTACTTCAAAAAGACTTTCATGCAGGCTTTAGAGATGTGTGTATATGCCTGTACATTCAGATTCTTGCATATGCTGTTTTTCTTGGCCAGTTTTCTGGGGTCCATGAAAAAAAATCTGCAGACGCACATATGGGGATATAAAAATATATCTACAGTTTTAGATACTAGAATATTCTGGGAAGCTGCACAGAAATGTATCTAAATATACTTGGCAGATTTGTTCTTAAAGAGGGTGAAAAGTGATTTGTACATGTGATGAACAAGACCACCAGCTTAACGAGAAGGCAAATTTGCAAAGTACGTGCAACATTGGGAAGACTTTACCACAGCATTAGGAACAAGCTATGTCTTTTGGAGCTTAAGACTGTAATCATGGGAAAAGGAAAATTGATTTGTAGGTACTGTAAAGTTTAGGCTTATTGATGTTGAAGGAACCCCTGCACCATCTCACATAGCTTTTACCTGTGTTGAGGGGGATTAAGAGTACTAATGAAGAAAAATTCTAGCAAGGGCTTTTGATGAGCATAAAGACACCTCTCAAAAAGCCCTTGAGCTGGAGATTACTGAAGGCTAGAACAATGTGCTAGCACATATGTTTATTCTTCCACTCTTCCATTATGAGTCATAGCCAGAAAAGGACTATCAGAGGAAAAATGAACCTTTGGTCAGACCCATAATGGCTTCTAGAGCCATTCTCTTCTAGAGAATCCCTTGCAACTGGAAATCCAATGAACTCATTTAGCAAAATTTAATTAAATTGGCAGCTGGCAGGGAACTTTCACCCACAAATGTGGAGGAAAAAAAAAAAAAAAGACTATTCCAAATAAAAATATGGATATAAGTCCTTCTGCAGGGATGCAAAAAAGTATCCTTTCCTGTAAAATATACAATTTTATCACAAGAAAAAAAATGTTGTCCATTCTAGACTTCAATCATAACAATAGTATAATAACAGGCCTTTTTCCTAGTCTCCTCAGTGACAAACAAAATGCAAAAAATCATTTATTCTTTGAATGTATGTAATTTTTCATTATTAATTATCAACAAATTGTGTAGGGGTGTTTGCTGCTCATATGTGGTCTGAGAAACGATGGTGAAATTTTTCATCTCTTTCTGAAGATTCTGTGAAATGGAATGAATTTGTGTTCAAACTCCCCTATAACTGCCCAGGGACATGCTGCTTTCCTCTAATGAACAGGTTTTTTTCTGACGGAGTATAGGTATCCATCTCTTAGTGGGGTGGAACTCTGCATACTCAAGCTTATATTAGAGTAATTTCTTTTCAGTTGCATTCTCTCTGTGAAAACTGATTTTGAGTGACTCATTTAAGTCCCACCATACTGGTACTGGTTCATGCTTGGAAAGCATGATCCTGACTTTATAGACAGAAGTATCCAAGGAGAATTAAAGAGAGAATTTGACAGATATTCTGAAAAGAGTGCGAAGATGCTAAGTAGGAAAATACCAGGAGACTGGGGTATAATTAAAATATTTTCTTATCCTCTCCATTGCAAGTCACTAGATTTAGCACTTGAGAGAAGCTGGGCTTCCTCCTGGCTAGCTCTGAGAATAAAATCTGTTATCTGTTAAGACATGATCTTGACTACTTCTCGGAATTTACAACTTTAGCAGGTAGCTCTATGTACATGCCCTTGTGCTCTGTTGGTTTTTGATAGGTCCTTGCTTGTTTCGTTTCACTGCCTCTGTCTCAGGGACCTAGACTGATTGTAAATTCTCCAATGCCATAGGCATCATTTCACTATGCCTTGTTAAAAAAAAAAAAAAAAAAAAAAAAAACTTGTTGCTTTTATTTTTAATCCAGCCCTACCT
>VZRN01004072.1:3161423-3249156 GCA_013397935.1 Dasyornis broadbenti | reverse complement strand
AAAAAAATAGACTGTTAGCTTTGATTTTAAATCATGCTCTCACTGTGCCCTAGTCGAGCTTGGCATGCAATACCAATCTGGGGCATGCTCCTTGGAGGAAACATAGTAACACTGTAAGAGCAGGAATTCAATTTAGGAAGTCCCATGTGGGATTGCCTCTGGACTTTTGTCATCTGCAGCATTGCCCTTCAGCTTCTAAAGGACTAACCTGGATCTAAAAGCCACACAGATGGTTATTTCTAGGATATTAGTATATTATTTTCCAATAAAAAATCAGACAGTATCAAAAGAAGCCGATCAATAGCTAATTCTATTGCACATCGTTTTATGCTCTTAATGCCCTTTTTCGAGATAGGATTTTATGACAAAGACTTCTGTAGCTGCTGGAGTCTCTTTAAGTGCATGACACATGCATTTCCATCATTAAGTACTTTTAGTCTTCACTACAGCTGTGGTGGTGAGGAGTCCAAGCCTTCCTGTTCTGTTTCACGTCACAGCATAGGACAGTGTCTTTCTCGTGGGATGGGGAGAAGTACGGTATGAAACAAAGACATAGGCTCTGTGAAGCACTGTAGGTCTTTTATAGGTGTTTTCATCAAGAGGTTTTCAGAGAATAATGCTATATTTTGAATGTATCATTTGGAGATAGGAGACTAACAGTAGCTGAAGAGCCTTAGAACCCCTTTTCTATTCCTCTCCTCCCTACCAACTGTAATATCACGCTTCATGTTTTTCTTCCTGTGCAAGAAAATCTTCCTGTGCAAGAGATCAACTGTAAGTCAAGTGAGTAGAAGTTTTACAGGAGAGGAAAAATTGTGAAAGTCTGAGTGGCAAATGGGTAGACTTTGGTTACTGGGATCACTATGCACAGCATTGACTTCATATGGAAAACCTGCCAAAGATTAGTTTATGTATCAAGAAGTAAAGTTGTCATTGTGTAAAGGGCTAGCCCAGGCTAAACATTTTACAGTTTTATAAAAACTCAGATGAGTTGTATTTGAAAGCTGAGATCCTTATGCATTCACCCAGGAAGCCCAGATCTGAAGCCCAGAGTTGGAGCATGCCTTGCAGATTGTACACAAATGTCTGGTCTGAGTTCTAGCAGACCTCACGTGTGTGCCGCTGCGTGGAAATGCATGAGCATAGCAAGCTCGCTGTGCCTGACTTACCTTCTTGTAAAAAGATGTTGTACACGGTGGTTTGGGCATCTCAAACTGTTGTATATATATATAATATTGCTTTCTTCAGTGAAATCAAACTTATTTTCAGACAAGCTATCAGTAGTAATATTCTGCAGTTAGTATATTTTTTCCCCTCCTATATTCCTTTTATTTTCATTTTTTGGCTACTCTGTTCTAAAATAAGTTAGTCCCTCTGCAAGAAACAAACACAGGAAAAAAGAGGGCAGAAGTTATTTGTGCTCCTTGGAGCTGTCTTTTCCTTTTTGTTATTTGTTGTGGTTTAACCTCAGCTGGCACCTAAGCCCTACACAGCCCCTTGCTCATTCAGACTCGCAGAAGGATAGAAGTGAGAAAACTCATGGCTTGAGGTAAAGACAGTTTAAAGGGTAAAGCAAAAGCCGTGCACACAAGCAAAGCAAACCAAGGAATTCTTTCACTGCTTCCCATGGACAGGCAGGTGTTCAGGCATGTCTAGGAGGGCAGAGCACCATCTCAGCAAACAGTGCCTTGCGAAGACAAACACCATCACTCCAAATGACCTCCTCTTTTTTCTCCCCCCAGATCTATAGGCTGAGCATGGCACCACATAATCTGAAATATCCCTTGGGTCAGTTGGGGTCAGCTGTCCCTTCTGTGTCCCCTCCCAACTCCTTGTGCACCCCCAGCCTCCTTGCTGGTGTTTCTGGGGTGTGAGGCAGAGAAGTCCTTGGCTTTGAGTAAGCACTGCTCAGCGATAATGAAAGCATTCCTGTGTTATCAACATTATTCTTGTCCTAAATCCAAAACACTCACTGCACAATCAACTATAAAGAAAATTAACTCTATTCCAGCAAAAACTTGCACACAATTGAAATTGATTTCCTTCTTTCCCATCTTTCCATCACTGAAAACTTTTTAAATTGTGAGAAATGGATACTGTCTCTTCAAAGACTGAATTCAGTAGAACTTTGTACATCTTTGGCCGATGGTGATCTTTCTAACATAAAGAAAAATATATTCAAAATCATGATATTTTGGCTGCTATCAGAAATCAGAATATGAAAAGTAAAAATTCTAAAACTCAAATTTCTAGTAACTTTTATTTAATTCTGGGATTTGAAAACATACATTTAACTTGAAAATTTCAATGCAAACTCCCATGGTATTTTTATTATGAAGGATTTGGAAGACCCTTGTTCCTCTACTCTTTTTTATAGCAGAAGTGTGTATTTCACTGAGGAAATTTCTTTAAATAAGCAGAGCAAGAAAGTTCTTTGGAAGTCTGGAGAATAAAGGATTTGTTCATACTGCGTTTTTTTTTTTCACTTCAAAACTTGACAGTGATTAATCATAAAGCATTGCAAACAAAGGTATATTATTATTTTAGCAGCAGGCATTTGCCAAAGGTTTTGTTTTAGGATCAGCACTATTATTTGTGCATTACACTGAACAATGAGTAATTGTAGCACACCTCTCCAGTCTTTACTTGTTTTGTTATCTACTCTTTGTCTTCTATGTTATCTTCATTTTTTTATTCTCACTTGCTACTTTCATCAAGTAATATAGGGTGGTTTTCTTGCCATGTTTTTCCGACTTTAATGTTAGGTACAGCCTTTGTTCCTTTCACTCTGTTAGTGAAAATGAAGCCATGTTTCTAGCATATGAAATAAAGGACAGGCAGGGTTAAATCCTGTCCTAGTACAATTATTGGCAGACTACAGAACATTTGATTCTGTTTGCTGGTCCTTTCCCAATAAGGCAAGTGCATCCCCACTGTTAGAGAAATAGTGTGATCTGAATCAGATAACTCGTCAGACCTCCTATCCAGAATCCTCAGTATAAGTCTGCTGTATCATTTACAAGGTAGGATTAATTCAGAAGATTAATTTGATATTTGTGTCCTCAAACAAAAACCAGATGTGAGTAATTAGATATTTAATAAAAGTAAACTCTGCTGTATTTCTGCAATTTATTTTGTATTTTAAGGGTGCTTTCCTGTCTGGCCATCCAGGAGTCTCTCTGGCAGTCACCCTCAGACCAGCTGAGCTAGGTCCAAAACCCCTATGCAGTGGGCAACTCTGCTGAGCCAATGGATGCCCTACCTCACTCCCTGTGCTCACTCTGCAGTCAGACAAGGCTTCCTTACCTCTTATACTTTGAGTGCCCAGTCACCTGGCAGTGACACAGGTCCCCATGCCCTTTGTTGTGCAAAAGGTTCACTGCTTCTTGCCGCAGGCTCCTGCCTGCCGGAGCTCAACCTGCAGCTCCTGACTGCAGCTGCTCCCCGAGTCACCTGCATGGATGCGTGGACATAGATGGTGTCTTTTGTCCAAGAACAGGCAAGTACATTTTCTGCATTTGTTATACTCAAGAATTAAAAACATTTCAGTGCTTTTACTCTTGTCCCAATGTTTCTACGTTGTTCTTACATGCCTTAGAGCAGACTGGCACTGCAACTGTGTTCAGTTTACAACCTCTCTTCGATTGCAGCATAGGCATTCTGAACACTTCCCAGCTGCTTTCTTCAGCTATAAATTCTCAGGCCTGTTGCAGCTGTTTGAGCATGTCTTCTGGTTAGTCATTTTTGACCCAATGCTTTTTTTTCTCTAGAACTGTATGAATTCAGTTAATTCTTTATCCCAACATGATTCAAGAACTGATCAGCTGATCTGCTCACTCCTGAACTTCTTTTCAAGATACCACTTTGTATTAAATGCATGGAGACAGAAGGCTATTGGTATTAAATGCATAGAGAAAGTGCTGCAAACTTTCTTAAAACTACACAATCTGTGTGGCCACTTTGAATTCACTTACATTTTTAAAATTAAGGTAGGCTTCTGTAAGTTTATTTGCATGGATGGCTGCAGAGTCACTAACTCCTTCATTTTACTTTTGTGTTACAAAAGATGTATTGCTGATTCTTAGTATCACTGTATTTTCAACTGGTGTAAAGAAACATAAAGACCTGAAGCAATATATAAGACTTAGCTTTATTCTCTTAATTTTTTAATACCCACAATGGTGAGAAGTCAGCAGATAAAGTTCCTTACTAATTTTAGATTGTAATGGTGCTTTTACCCAAGTGTCCAGCTCTCAAAGTACTTTGAAGTTAGATAGAGTTAGGTGTTAACATCAAAATAGACATACATAGACATAAGAATTTTGAAAGTGTAACTTGCAGCCTAGATACCTAATAAAATAAAACCAGCCTTCCTAATTTTTAACATAACCTAATCACAAAACTTAATACTGTACAAGTTGTTGTATTTGGAAGAATGAGGGAGGTGGATGTCTCTTTTGGTGAAAAAGGTGTAACCAGACCAAGTTATTTACAAACTGAAGATAGAAGCATTAAAAATTAAACTGATTAAGAGGGATTTTTTTTTCCAGTAAAGACAATTGTAAATAATTTGAGAAACTTCTGCAGTGGCATGGGAAACTCTTCATGCCTTAAAATGCTTATTTTATTACCTATGTGTGCTTCAGCTCACGTGGAAACTGTTTGATCTGGACATTACAGGGTAGCATTCTCTGACTTACTACACATGGAACCACTCAGAAATTATATCTCCATTACATTGAAAACTCTGATACTAAAAAAAGATTAAAACAAATATTGAAATATGTGAAATTTCAGAAATACACAGAGAAAATAAAACATTTCCTTCTCAAGTATTTAATTGCTTTGTCTCAGTAGTGCTGGCATGTCATTTTGTACTGAGTTAAAAAAAACGCCAAGCAACAAACCCTCAAAATTATACATTTGAAAAAAAAAATCCCATTTTGTCTTAATGTTTTAATATTGCTAGGATAAGAAATCCAGCCACTATGTCATTTCATCCTTTAAAATATTATCAAACAAGTGCAAAATGTTTACTTTTTCATGAAATTGCCTTTCCAAAACCTAAGTTATGACTTTGAAAAATATTCTGATCACCCTTAAGTGGAAGAGGCCAAGGTAGATGATGACAATTGTCCCTTAGGCCTGAGAATCTTTTCTCTTTTAGTCTAATTGATGACCAGAGCTCCTCATATATGATGTCATCTCTGTAAAATAATCGTCACTTAGATGGAAACTTGAGCTTGTTCCTGTATGGCTGAAGTCATCACGGCTCCTGATGAAAATGTCCATGAAAGCAGACAAGGCTTCTTGAGCACCAGGTTGCAAGTGGGCACTCGAGTAATGTTAGCATGGGTTTGACTTCAGTGTAGGCTACGTAGACAATTTATGCAGGAAACCCCATGGCATCCCTGTGCATCTCCATTTTGTTGTAGGAGATTGAATCCGTATCATATTTACATTCTGGTCATTAGATTTACCTGCAAGACTCCCTGTCAGAAGTGAGCCCTTGATTTTCATTGCAATTTTGCGCTTATAATTTCATGTTGAGAAAACTGCAGAATTATCCCAGTTCCAGAAAGAAAATTAGCTGACAGTTATTTTTTTGAGGCTTTTTTTTTTCTGAATTTCCAATTTGAGGCTTTTTTAGAATGTTACACTCAAGCTCAAACATCACTAGTCAAACTCAGACTTATCTTCATTAAAGTTATTCTTCATATGCAAACCGTTTTGATAGGTCAAATTATGAGAAAATAAATATTGGATGAATAGAGATAACCTAATCTTAATAACACATACCTAATTTTAAGAATAATTTCCTCATACTGAGCTTTAGGGCTACAGAAATACATGAAAAAAGATGAAAATAATTGATTTTGCTACATATCTTCTTGAAGATAGCAAAAAGCAGAAGAGATTTTTATTTATTTATTTATTTATTTAAATACAAGAAAACTGTGATTATTTTATGACCACAAAGAAGAAGAATGTCTTCACAAAGCAGGCCAAGAAGTTTCAGGATGAGAACATTAATCACAACTGTTATTTTTCTTACAAGGCATGATTAAAAGTCAGGTTCCTCTGCCTGTGTACAGCATTTAAGTTCTGAGGAGGTGACTGAATGTAATCTCTGAACACCATGATGGCATTAAGAAGCACGCAAGGGAGAAGTAGGATAGCAGCCTACTGTTAAAATCAGGCAACCAGGACAACTTAACTGAAAACAGTCTTTTATACCACTGGTAAAAGATTTAAAATAATCAAGGTGAGGAATGGAATAACAACTGATAAAGTAGAGTCCTGCAGGGAGCAAGGTATCCTAAAAGAAGAAAGCTTATATTTATTTAGAAATAAATGTTTTAACAAAATTAAGTCCTTCTTGTGGTGGACTTTATTTTCCTGCCTGAATGTATTTATAACAAATGCTATAAGCTCCTGTGTCTTCTTCATGATTTTCTATGAACCATTGTGGATTGTGGCTTGGCACCTATACTTGGAGGCAAACTGATGATTTTTATGCCTGACCCTTCTCTAGAATTTCTTTAAATCAGCTATTAGCATCTCAACTTCCCAGAATATCAAATCCAAATCTTTGCAACTAGTCAGGCCCATTAATATGGGGAAATGTAGAGAAATAGAGGAAAGAATTAGGGCCATATTCAAGAAAATTTACTTTTGGAGGAAAATAGGTAACCACAGGTCAGGCTTTGAGTTCATGCTATTAGTTTTATGTGCCAGAACCAATGTTACTTTCAAAGGAAAATTTGAAAATATTTTAGAATTTATGAAATTTCTTTTTATAACCTAGGTTTCCCAGATCTTTAGAAAAGGAAAAAACCCAAAAAATATAGAGGGTCACCTTTCCTCATTAAGGATGTACCTGGCACATAGCCAGAAAAGAGAAAACTAGTGTATTTCTTTGTTCATATTATGCCTCTACAAGTTCTAAATCTGCAAGTAGCAAAACCAATGCTTCCCCAGAGGGAAATATTTATATCCACTGTGATGATAAAAAGACATAGCTGTGAAAGCATGGCAACAGTTGACCAGTAAATGTAAGTGAAGGCCAATTTCTATTACATTGTTTTGGCCACAAATTGTTTTGAAGTTTGACTGGGCATCTCGTATCCTTTATGAAGTAATTCTACAGGGAGTCGCTGTGGAGAGGAAACATCCACTCTCACAACCTTCCAGAATTCATTCTTTTCAGCCTTTTTGTTGGGTGGCTAGGTGACTTTTATCCATTCATAAACATCTCTACTGCAGATGAATTTTTCTTTTAGCCTCTCACTTTCAAGACTGTGAAAGCTGGCTTTCATTTACACAAATAGCACTAAGAATCAAAGGATAAAAAAAAAATGTGTTGTTTGTAGGTTGGATTTTTTTTTCAAATCGGAAAAAAACCTGTAGATTTGGAAATGGTGCAAATATTCTTTGCAGTTATTCTCTATCAGATGCTGGTGTTAACAGAATCTGTAGAGCTACATTTGAAACTGTTTCTTCCAGAGGGCAAAAAAAGAAAAAACGAAAAGGAAATATTTTACTTTTCAGAATGGCAGTGCAGAATAGCAGAGCTCTCTTTCTTCATGTCACCTTAGAAACTGACTCTGATGACTGAAGCCAGTAGCCTGTGGTCTCATGTGGCAGCAGAGCTGGTTTATTATCTCTTCCTTTTCTATTTTAGAATTAGCATCTGCTTTGACCACAATGTAAGGATGTGTGAGCACAGGTACACATGAAATATGTATGGCTGTATGCCTGTGAATACATGTAGGGATGTGAAAAGCAGGTTCAAAAGCATCGGGTAAGTTGTATTTATCAGAATGTTGTGTGTTCATTCGTGTTCTTGCTTAATACTTTCTAATTTTTTTTTTTTTTAAGAATTAATAAATATAAGACCCAACAATGAAACCTTTGCTAAAAAGCCTTTTCTAAAACACTATGATAAACAAGAGAGATTTTGATCTCCTAACAGCTGTTAGTTTTGAGTAGAAAAGCTCTTAATTGTACCTGACATATTAGTGACAAAGCATCACCAAACTCCTTGTTGAATAAAAAACCTTTGTCATAAATATTAAGGGATTTTGAGGATATACAGTTTTACTTAAGGAAATAAAACACCAATATATGGATTTGAAATGCAGAATGTTTTTGTCTGTTCAAAGGTTATAACAAAATCTCTCATCCTCCATTATATTTAAGTGTATTGGACACTAAGTGCCACTTTTGTAAATTCAGAATGAATTATTGTTTATATTACTTATTTTTAAAAATTATTTTCTTTCTATTAACTTACATCAAAAGTACTGCCACTGTTGGCTGAAGAATTAACTGCCCTTGCAGAAGTCAGTGAACTTTTTGCTGAGGTTTTTGATGGTCTTCTGGGGGAAATTAAAAGCCACAAGAGTTTAGTTTATTTCCATAGTG
Organism: Dasyornis broadbenti; assembly: GCA_013397935.1. Lineage (NCBI taxonomy): Eukaryota > Metazoa > Chordata > Aves > Passeriformes > Dasyornithidae > Dasyornis > Dasyornis broadbenti. The sequence goes on along the minus strand of VZRN01004072.1, from coordinate 3,240,729 downwards.
CAGTTAGTTTGTGACTGCAACAGAAGAGGTACACTGGAATGGTATTTTATTTAACCAGATTTGGACATGAATAGCAAGGAAGATGCCATGGCATTGCCTTTGGGGGAAGCACAGAGTATGCTGAATGCTCAGGTTCTTATTCATTAAGCTAAGCTACCCTGAAGTCCACATAGCAGCATCAGTGAGCGTATCCTTTCTTGGGGTAGTTAAGTAAAGGGTAGCTCTGGACAAAATGCATGGCTGCATTCAGACCTCCCAGCAACAGCACTTTGGCATTGAGGAGACATTTAATTTTGAACAATTATTGCTTGAGAAATTTTGTCTTCGGTTTCTAATTACATCTTCCTAAGTGTCACTCCCTGTTGACTCATACTCTAGAAAATTGTTCTTAAGGGAATCTAGGAACACACAAGAGGATGGCAGCAGGTTGGTTATAGTTTTAATAATAATTGCTGAAAAGGACTGATTATGATCATCAGTAGAAGTCCAATATAGAACAGTAATTGACCTTATTTTTCTTTAACATTCTGTTTTCTTACCATCCAAGTTTGAGAAATAATGAACTGTCTGCTTAAAAAGAATGTCTTGATGGATTCACTAAGTCACTAACCTATTCTAATTTTTGTCAACAGAACTTGAGTTTGGAGCATCTTGTAGTTTTTAGTATCTGCAATAACCATCATACTGTTCTAGGTTCCTGGCAATTGGAACAGTCTTTCAGTATAACCAGGTCTAGATTTTCTAGACTTTCAATATAATGAGTGGAAGAACTGGAAGAGGAGGAGAAATACAGTTTTCTGGTTTTCCTCATGTTTCCCTTCATCATGTCATATTGTCAGAAGTGTGCAGTCTTCTGTCAGAGAGTCTCTGCCTACCTGCAACAAAACCCTTTGGGTCTCACAGGAGTTTCTTGCTGAGGCTTCTTCTGAGTCTCTGTTCACCTACTTGGGGTAAGAACTTATCTGTGGTCACATATTTTTGCAAAGTCTTTTGGAAACTTTCCACAGATCTACATTAAAATTTTTTTGGCCTAATTACCAGTGACATGTAATTAATCGTAAAAAAAGGACTTGTGTACTTGAAGGCAGCAGCGAAATTCCTTCCAGGTAGGATTGGATTCCAGATATGGCCTGGCTATTTGTCTTGAGCTTTGGCAGGAACAATATGGTTGTTGATGAAGCTGTCATGAAATAACGGACTTGCAATGCAATATACTGAGTCAGGTGAGGTACACCTCCTTCTGCTAAGAAATAGATAGTGCATAGCTTGATCCCTTCCCTATTACAATGGTAATGCTATTTATATTTATGTGGAGAAATAGTTTAGAGGGTAAACTGGTTCTGAGTAGTACAGCTGTGGTCCCAGCAGTGATCACATGAACTGAAAACTGTCTTGAGATTTCTTGATACAAAAAACATGCCCATTCTTGTGTATCCTACTTAGCTGGTCCATAATGTAGTTCTGAATCTTAGCTGGGATTGGACACAATTCAGCCCTTGTATTTGCATTGAGCTTCATAATTTAGTCTATTTATTCAGGAAATTAGTTTATTTGTACAAGTTTTCTAACAAGTCTGCTTGCTGTTTTCCAAATACATTTTTAACATCCCTTCTGACACCCAATTTTATATAGTTGAGTATTTAAAGGTTTATTAACAGCATGCCATCTTGTCACTTCAAAACTCGCATAAGCAAAAATTAATATTTATTATTATAAATATTATATTTTTTACCTACCAAAATCATGCAGGTACTACATATCCATTTTTTTCCCCATTCATCTCATTGTTGTTAGAGCACCAAAAAAAGTTTATTTATCCACTGTACTGACAATATCTTCAAAATATTCCTTGTTGTTGTTGTTTTGTTTTTTTTTTTTTTTTTTTGTTTGTTTGGTGATAACCTGTTTCCCACAAGCTATGTTATACAAAGCACCTAGCCTGGTGCAATTTTTTGCAAACCAAGCCTAACCTGGAACAATTTTTTTTGAGATGTGATTTTTATCTCAACAGAGATAAAAGTATGTTGTTGTAGAGCAGGTCTGGTTGTGTCCCTGTTTTTAAAATCACGTGAATTTCCAGCTGTCACCATGGTGCAGAGCGGCCGGACTGAGCCTCTTATCAGGAGTAAGGCAGCTCCTGCTGTGAGCCTGATTTCCAGCTCCCATCTCTTCTCTCCTTCTCTGTATCATCCCCTGGCCCCAGGTGCTGGGTATTGCACTTCATAGCTGCTGCACAGAAGACAAATGGATACTTGTCATCACTGGCTTATTGTAGTTCGTATTGACTGTTTTATTCCTCAAATCAAGCTCTCGGTTGACTGAGGACAACCTTGGCTTTACAAATCTGAAAACAGGTGAAAGAGACTTAGCAGAGTTTGGTGGTAAGACTTATTTTCCTCCAGAGTAGCTGAAGAGCTACTTTCCTTCGGTGCCCTCTTAATGTCTTTGAAATGTGTGACAGATGCAAACTTAATTTCATCTCCTATGTCATATATGAATTAGGGAATGGATACAATAGCAGTGGGTACAATTCCTGGTGTCTGTTTGTGGTAGCTACCTGAAATGAGTCTGTCTGGCTGACTCCCTTCTTGGTCTCAATAACAGCTTTTAGTGCAGTGCTCTCTGAAGCCTCATCCTAGGTCCTTTTACTTGATGGGGCTTAAACATACAATTTTCTTTTCAGTAAAAAGAAAGTTAGCTCTCATTTCCTTATACGAATGTTAGATTTATCATTATTTTAGCCAAGGGAAATTTAGACCAATGCATTTTTTTCTAAGAACGTCTCTGGACAATGAAGGATTTTAGAAACTAGCAACAGAGACAAGCAGTCATCATGCCAAATCAGTCAGAAATGCTGATGGAGTGAAACACTATTTGTTCTTATAATTCAGAGCCATGAATTCTCTGGAGACCTTAGATGGCTGAGCCATCTGCCCTTTGGCACCTCTGCAGCAAAATGGTAAATCCACTGGTATCATGTATGAGACATCTGTTCTCAAACCCTATTTGTTCTTGATTTGGGGATATCGCTCTTTTGTTCACTCTTCGTAAGATTAATCCTAACTTGTCCTTTTAGTACCTCTGCTACCTATTTTGGAGGAATAATTATTCCTTATTTAGTTTGCTGGCTCATAGGAATCCTTTTGCTAGGCACTTATCTCTCTCTGTGTCTGGGCACTTAGCCCAGGCTGTAGATTTCAAAGGCAGCCGGGTGCCAAGAGGTTAGACACTGTGATGTTGTGAATACCTTTGTGGATCTAGCAATCCATCATTAGCTGAAAATTGATATCCTGTTATTTGTTTGAGTAACAGTTGTATATGGAATATATAGGTAAGGATGTATACAAAGTGTTTTGTGTATTGGACGTAGCCTACACAAGTAATTATAAATGTAGCAGCAAGGCTGAAGTGCATTTTATTTTGTTCCTAGTAATACTTAACGCATTCTTCAATGCAGATATGCCAAGATACACAGTACAGTCATGACTGAAATTGCTGCTGCAATGATGAAATGGCATTTCTTCTGCACTATTTTCACTGAAAATAGCCTTTTTAGATACTGCAGTTCTTCATTGCTTGATAGCCATTTCACACAGATTGTAGATGGATGTATGTAGTTTATTATATACATGCATTTTGTAATATTTGCATTTGAGTTTTATGTGGATAGAATGTTTTTTTTTTTCCTTGAGGGCCATTGCATGAGTAGAAGTAGTTGAAAAATGCATTTAGAAAATATATGAGGTAACAAATTATTCCTTTATATCACTTTTAGGATCTGTTTTACTTTTTATGCTGAATGACTCTGGGGACAGCTGAGAGCTTGGCATTTTTTTCAAGTTTTTTTTTTTTTAACAGTGAGCTGCTGACTTTACAGGCTATCTGCTAAATACTTCTCTTATATTTCAGCTCTGGTACTTGAGAAAGAAAGTAAAGGACTTTTAAGTGTCTATTGCTATAGTCTAATATCACCTTAGATAATTCGTTAAAGATTTTCACAGTAAACTGTTCATCTTTTCATAACAGGATTTTCAAAAATACCTGGTAAATATGAGGATCGTCTGCTATAAAGGCTTATTTGTTGTTATTGGCAAATTAGTTTTTCATCATGGGGAGCCTGGAAATTCATAAAATTGTGAAAAAATTTGCTGCCATAGAAAGGTTCTATATTCCATTTTATAGCAGATAAGAGTAAATTATTTATGTTAGATTGTTGCACTATTTATAGATGGTAAAGACCTATATACAGGCAATTTTTGTTAGAAATGGCAGGTATTCTGACTTGCAAATGTTATTTCTTTCATATAAAGCAGACAAGAATTCAGGACAAGTCTGCAGTGTAGAATGAATTTCTCAATTGAATAAAATCATAATGTAACATCCCAAGTAATTGATGTCCCAAGTATTTTGATATCATAAAATCTGATATTGAATTCCCAGCACGTTCTAAAAATAGAATAGAATAGAGTAGAGTAGAGTAGAGTAGAGTAGAGTAGAGTAGAGTAGAGTAGAGTATTTCAGGGCCCCATGATGATCATGTAGTCCAACTGCCTGACCAGATCAAGGCTGACCAAAAAGTTCAAGCAGTTCATAAAGTGTATTGTCGAAATGCCTCTTAACCACCACAGATTTGGGGCAGCTTTGAACCATTCCTACTAATTTTTTGAGTAAAATTAAAAAAACCCTTCAGAAATACCTTTATTTTGTTTGTTTTGCTTAACGAGTAAATACATTAAGCTTAAGAAAACTTACACAAGGGACCTTGGTAACGCCTTCATGTAGATCTACATGCCAGGCTTCCCCTAGCTGGACTCTTGTTTTTGTTCAAATCCTATCATTGAAGGTGTGCATCAACCTAATTTGTGAAGAACCTTGGAAAAACAGAATTCTAACATTTTGATAGGAGGGACAAGATGGGTGAGAAAGTTGGAAAGCCTCCCCATGCACAACACAGCCATCTAACTGTGACTTTAGCTGACTAATTACATTTAATGTGAAGAAACGTATGTGCCTCAAGTGATCTCATACATCAGAAAATTAATATCAGCATTCATTAAAAATAGAATATCTCTTTTAAAACTCATTAAAAATAGAACCTGTCTTTTAAAACACATTCTCATTTGCACTGAAAGCTGTCTTCAGTGTAGTAGTATTTAGATGTAGGGATGCAAAACATACAATTTGCTTGAGTTTGTCTAGTAACGTGTCACTTTTTGACAGAGCTAAACATTTTCTCATTTTCTTAATTTTCTGGGTTTATTAATGATTAGATTCCCCATAGGAGTCTCCTGTGTCTGGAATAACAATATGCAAGAACAAACAGTGGTGGGAGTTAGTTGTAGTAATGAGAATCAGGCAATAGTTCTTGGAGAAAAGATAATTAAAATAATTAAAATAAGCAAATCAGCAAACAATCAGAAAGACCGTCTATGCTATAGGAAGCTGGTATGGACTCAGTGATTCATGAAACAGACTCAAGGAATTTTTCTTTCACATGCTCAGACACAGATAACAGTGCTGTAATGGGGGAGTAGAGAATCCCCTGAACTGGTGTATGAAAACTATTAGGAACCACTAAGTTTCTTTAAAAATTGGTCCTTTTTACTTGACAGGTAAAATATAAAGATTTCAATTAGCACTCTCTGTCAGGAAGAAATATAAATATAATCTCAGAGTTTGTGTTCATTTGCTGATTAGTAATTTCAAATATTCAATGACAACTCCTTAAATAATTAAGACAACTCAATTAAGAATGTCATAATAAAAATTAAAAGTGATCTGTATGTATTTGTTCATAAGAGAGCATTGCAAATTCTCTGCTACATGCTCTCTGCTGACAAAGCAGAGGTGTGTGACTGTACCTGATACCAAAGAGCCACATTATGAACATAAGGTAACTGTAAAACTGTGGATCCATGGTTCAGTGCAATACAGTGGCAAGGGTGGGTTCTCAGCTGCCATTGATTAGGTAGGTCTGGGGAACTCAGTTCAGTTGAGCTCAAGTGTGGTGCTTGACCATAGGCCTCAGGATGTTGTTTAAAAATATATTAAAAATATAAAGTAACAGGTAATTGTATTATACTCTTTAATGCAGCATTAAGTGTGCAAGTTTGTACAGAGCATATTTCAAAATACATAGATAATATTACTTTTGGCTGTGCTGTTGTACCTCAGGTTAGCACCTGCTTTCTCTGATGGCCTGGTTAACTGGGTTATCTGAAGTGTGGATATTTACTGTGTTAAAATTACTTTTTTATCCTTTTGATTTTTCCTAGGAGGTGTTTGCATTGCTCAGTCACTCAAAATCCCGCGGGAACCAAGACCAGGAGAATTTGAAAAGATCATTAAGCGCTTGTTGGAAACTCCAAATGCTCGAGCAGTGATCATGTTTGCGAATGAAGACGATATTAGGTGCCTGTTTCCTAATTTTGTATTTTGAAAATGTTTCCTCTTCACTAACTAGCCAACCAAGATGCTTGGTTGGAAAACAGACTAATAAAGAAGTTTCAGATTCATTACTATGTAAAAATTCTTGAAATCTGATGATACGAAATTGAGTCATAATTAAAGAATGTGCTGGTCCTTTATTCTGTGTAGTTCTAGATTGCTCCTAGCTCCTAAGAGTGCAGTGCCAATAGATTGTTATTTGCTGACTGAAAAGGAAGAAACCAATCAGAATGCTAGAAAAATATGGCTAAAGATAGAACAAATTAACTTGTACATTACTGTATCATACAGCTGTTGAATATGCTTTAAACCATGAAAACTGTAGATTATTTAGTTAGTGTAAGCTTACTTATGCATAACCAGAATAAATGCTGGAGTTTCTCAAGTTCTTTGCAAATGCAATTAGTTTAATTAGTCATTTATTGTTTGTTTTCAGGCGAATATTGGAAGCAGCCAAAAAAGCGAATCAGTCTGGACATTTCCTCTGGATTGGCTCTGACAGCTGGGGGTCAAAAATTTCACCAGTTCAGCAGCAGGAGGAGATCGCGGAAGGAGCAGTAACCATTCTACCCAAAAGAACTTCCATAGATGGTAAGGACACGTGGCACAAACCTTTCATTTTCTGTCAAAGTTCAAGTACTGTGGATCTCTTTAAAAAATAATTAAAAATCATGTAGTTCTTGATTACAGGGAATTCAGGAAAAGCTTTCCAACCAAGTTACCTGAGTTGGCCTGATCCAACAATAATTTAATAAAGCTGTTGAGATGAGGCGGTGTTGAATCTGCAATTAGGCAATCCTATAACTGTCTAATAATGATGACATTTGGGGTTGAGATAAGGAGAGTATTGGATGGATGATAATGAGTCAAGTTATTCTTTGGGGAGGAGCTCAATCTGTTTCCTGCTTTCCTCTCCTAAACTTACTTTAAGAAGCCACTCTAATAACAAAGATTCTGACTTTGTGGCTGTAGTGGAAGTTGGTTTGCAGCATGTTATTCCTGTGAGAGTACTGGATATAGTAACATCCCTTAGTGTCTTGGTAAGTGTGCTAAACTGGTAATTGGTTAGAAAAAATGAGCCCTGTTGACGTTACATGGAGGATTTAGCCACAGGGAAATACTTGTAAGAGCTAATCCAGATGGGATGTGTTAATCATGATTTCATTATGACTGCTGGGTTGCAGGAGTAAGACTGGTGATGAGGTTTAAGTAGGAATCTTTAGTTTCTCAACTGGTGTCATTAAATATATAAATAGAAGCAGAACTGTAGATGTCCTGGAAGCCCTCTAGTTCAACAAAGAGGTACCCCATGATTTTAGGTGGCCTTGAAATGAAATCTAATCCTAAGATGGTACTATGCTCATAAAATAGTTTGTGCCGAAAGCTTTTTCTTGTTTTTATATTTATAAAAAATCTGATATTGTCTCTAAATTACTATTTTTTTACTGTATTATATTTTAATGCTTTTTTCACTTCTCTTGAATGTAGGATTCGATAGATATTTTCGGAGCAGAACACTTGCTAACAATCGAAGAAATGTCTGGTTTGCAGAATTTTGGGAGGAAAATTTTGGATGCAAGTTAGGATCACATGGAAAAAGAAATAGCAATATCAAGAAATGCACAGGTAACTGTGAAAGTAAAACATTATCTGTAAATTGTTTATAGGCGTGCAGGTAAGGAACTGCTTTCTTTTCATCACTTTTCTGCCTCCCTTCAGTTTTTCAATGCATATTGCTGAGTTGTAAGAAAAGTGGGACATTTTTTCTTAAACCCAAAGGAAAAATTCGTGGACCATGTATGAGAAATTTAGTAGTTATTTTGCACAAATCCAGTGATGGCACAGATTTTATTAAAGACCAGTGGCAGTGGTTCAATTCCATTTATGTTTTCAATGACCTCCTCTCTCACCCCATCTGTAGCTGTCAGTATGATTTTTTTCAGCAAATGTGTGCGTCACAGTAATTCTCATATTGTTAACCCTGAAGTATATACAGTGAAAATTAAATTTCTGTTTAAACTATTGAGGTCTTGATGATAGGTCAAGTCTTGAACTCCTTGTTTAGTTTACAAACTGTGTTTGAGAATGAAAGAAAAAGCAAATCAATACGTTCTTGTTACTTGTCCAATGTGTATAAGGAAGATTCTATATCATATTGTAGAACTGAAAGCCTCTATAAAGTTTGAGCAGAAACTTGAAGTAATTGTCTCTAGTTTTTGCAAACCTGCTTGCTCAGGCATCATACCCAGATGCAATTGTCACAAGAGCTAATACAGCAGACGCATCAGCAGCTGACTTTGATCTTCCCTATGAGATGTTGTTTTCTTGCTGTTACTTGAGAAGTTTATTACAAGAGTGTTACCTTCTGTGACTACGGCAGCTTGCTTATGCTACATTTTGTGTAGACACTTTTACCTAATGTCAGGGCTCCTTGTGTCATTTCCTTAGTTACTGCCGCCACCACTGTCACTGGTTGTGTCCACCATCTCTGTGAGTAGTGCCAGGAGCACTACACAATTTTGCTGCACTACATATATAAATTGTCTGTTATGTTCCTTGATTTTCCTGGCAGTCCCTTCTTTCACCAAATAATCTTTTCCCTATGGAACAGGAACTTTTTTGTTCACTTGCTGTCCCAAAATTTCTGGCACTTTCATGCGGCCTTTGTTATATGGATACCCTTCCATATTTTCTGCACACCAGCACTCCACTTCTCCTGGGCTTGTCACTCAGAAACACTGTGAAGTGTCTCTCCAAGATCATGCATTCCTGCACTTTCTGGACCATCAGATTTACTGTATGAGAATTGTGCCATCAAGTCACTTACTGCACTGGGCTTCACAAGGCACAGATGTAACATGCAGAAATATCAGAGCCATGCATTCACTCTCATTTCAGCAATGCCTTGTCTTCTGCCTTTTACCACATATTTCACAAAAAAAAAAAGGGTAATATTCAGTTCCTCACTGAGCTAAATGATAGCTCATTACTCTAATCCTTTACTCTTTGGTCTTGATTCATATAACAGTAACTCACAGCTGGATAGTTACCCATGTCTGAAAAGGGATTATTTTGTTATTACTATTTTAAGTGGAAAATAGATGGGTTTTTTTAAGTTCTTCAGGTGGAATGACTGGTGTATGTTTGGGAAGCTCTAAATGTTACCACAGATGGTCGTATGACTTATCTCAGCCTCATCACAGCTGTCAAATTGAATTACCGAGTGAAAAGTAGTGTAAAAAATGCATAGGCTGTATCTTGATAGATCTAAAATAATTTCTAATTTGAAACAGATATCTGTATATTTTATGAAACAAAATTTTGCTGTGTTTTCTAAACCTGAAAATAGAAAGAAAACATATTTTCTGGACCCAGAAAGTTAACATGGTATCCAGTGATGGGATAAAGACATGGGTGGTCTCATATGATGGTTACATATGCATTTTCACCCGCAGGGGAAAAATCTATGAATTCCTCTGCAAAGTACCTATGAGTGATAGGACTCTTGACTAAAACCACTTATAAGTGGCTTGCCACAGTAGAAAAAGTCACCACTTGGACAGCAGCAGACCTGACACAAACTGGAGATTCATCGTGTTCCCTATGCTTATCTAACTCAAATTTAAGGGTTTGGGTAACAAAAATAACAGAACTATATTCATTTTAAGTAAATTGAATCAAGAGATGGTGGTGGCAGTAAGTTCAAAACAAACACCCTGTGATATCAGGAAAATGATAGGTGGAGAATGGGGGAATGACCCTCAGCCCAGTTTAGACCCAGAGAATCAGAAATGATATCTTGACACACCCCAGTTCAGTTGTCAGGGCCTCTGTGTGAAAAAGAGAGTCGGCAATGAAATCCTGGCTGGTTCTTCACACCACGGCCCTCAAAACAGATGAGGGTGTACTATGATCTTCTGTGTCTGCTAAAGAGAAGAATATCCCATCCATGATTTTATCTTTCTCAGTGATTATGTGATTCTGTATTCCCATCTCCACATGAGAACTTGAAGACTGAACTTAAAAGAACCATTTATCCTAATTTTCCTGTATTTTTGTCTGGGCACTGCAGCTAAGATTCTGTTTGTGCTTTGCCCACCAGTCCAATTTGCATACCACATCACCGTCTCTATAAGTATTCAAGAGGTGTCTGCATGTGGCACTTTGGGACATGGTTTAGGGGTGATTATGGTGGTGCTGGGTTGACAATTGGTCTACACGATTACGAAGGTCTCTTCCAACCCTGATGATTCTGTGGTTCTGTGATGTTGTGATGTCTGTAGGCAGTAGTATGCTGGAAGAAATTTAAAAGCTTGAGATACAGGCACAATCTGAAAATGTCCCTTTCCAATTATATTAAAAGGCAAATTGATAAGGTATAAAGTTTTCTCAGGCTTGAGATGTATTTTATTACGCCTTTCTGTTTATCTTGCTTAGGAGGTACTTGAATGTTTTTCTCATATAACATCTGTAATCCCCAACAACAACAAAACTGATATCCCTGTTCTCTGTTTAGTCGAGTTATTCATAGCTTTAAATTTTTGCCACCTGCAGTGAGGCTGCAACTGATCTAATCCAATTTCAAGCATTTTTTTTTTCCCTATGAAGATACTAGAAAATGCTAAATAGTGAAAAATCTTTCTTTCTTTTCTTTTCTTTTCTTTTCCATGTAAAATCAGCAGTCTTTTAAGCATTGGAAGTCCTGAAAAGAATTTATCTTCCTTGAAGGTTAAGAATTACACAAGGGCATAAGCCTTTTTACCTTTTTTTGTTGTTATACATTACTGACTGTTACAGTCTAGTGTTGTAATGACTTGAACAGTTTATTTAAACTTTAAAATCCTATTTATTTGTGGTTGCTGTTGCTTCTTATTCCTAAAAGAATTTGTGCTCTGGAGATAGATAAAGTAATAAGTTTCTTTTGAATTTGTCTGTTTGTTTGTTTTCTGATTTTTGCCCTTTTACAGAAAGCAATGATTCACCTAAACTTTGAAAAAGTTATTTCTTTGCCACTATTGATTTGAAGCTAGCTCTGTGTGTTTCTGAATGTGAGTGTACATTGATCAAATCCTCAATATTAGAATAGTTCATTGAAAAATATTAGAGATTTCTCATTCCGACTTTTCTGGAATTAAAAAAATTATCAAATTGGGCCATTAACTTAGTAAGCATGAAACAATAATTCAATGACTACCCTTAAACTATTTCACTTGGGAAGGAGAAAGGCATTTGCAGAGAAAAGTCATCTGTCTTAGTACAACAAAATGGAAAAGAAAGGAACACTACCAAGATTAAGCCATACGTAGAGGTTACGAGAAGCCTTACTTTACATATTTATTCTAGGTGCAGGTTTGCTGTATTCAATGAAAACATCTTTAGTGAGACATGAATCTTTCAGGGATCTTCAATAGTCTTTCTTTAGCTCTGAGTTCTCTGTGGGCAGGCAGGGTAAGTAAAGATATGGAAAACTTTTTGCTCATTCCTGTGGCCCAGCAGAAAACTGGAAGGCAGAGACAGCATATTCATTCATCCTTTGGCTCCTGTTGATTCTTCAAGAGGAAGGACTTGCATGGTGGTTGCAAGAGATGGCTGAGACTCTATGCCTCTTGCTCTACTTTAAATTTAACATCCTGGAGAATTTTTCCATACCCTCAGCTTCCCAGCTGACTTTACTGGTGGGCCAGGTTTTGGAAGCTGAAGATTTAGCATTACTTAGAAATACTGTGGACTGACTGGACCTATCTCTGGCATTTTGTTCTTAGCTGACTCTTGATTGTTGAGCTATTACTTGTCAGACCCACCTTAATGTAGATTTCCAGTTCTTGTCTTTCTTAAGAAGCCTACAAAAGGATGAATTCCAATATTTGAAGATCAAACAAAGGTATTGCAGAATATTCTGTTAATAACTGCATTGAATAGAGGTGCTGACAATATACATCACTCTTTCAGAAAAGCAAAGCAGTGACAGTAAAGGAAAGCAGCATTAATTATGAAGGGTTCAGAGACAAGGGTAAGAATTAAATGAAATCTACTTAGATTTGCTTCCAATAACCTCACACACTGTTAATATTTGATTTCAATCTAACAAAAAATTCAGAAGTCTTCTTTTTTCATATGTATGTATATCATCATGTGTGCTTACACACAATATGTGTTTGTGTTTATATGCATAAGCAGATAGAAATGTAACATGAAATTAACTTGCTTACTGTATCATATTTTAATGGGAAAAATCACAGCCTCAACTTCAAACCTGACATAAGAAGATACAGTTCCATTGAGACTTGTTCTGGATTTTGCCCTTAGAATCCCTTGAAGGCATGCATTATGGCGTTTGAACAACAACATGGGGCCCTTTAATAAAATCTCAATGAAATGTGGTGCTTTCATAAAACCTCAACAAAAATGTTAATTATAAATCTCCTTCATGTGCATCCCCACAGAAGGAGTCTCTCCTCCTGTTTTGTATGGTTAGAATTCTAACTACTCTGCAAACTTAATCAGCCTTTAACTGCCTATAATGACTGACTCTGCTGCTAAAAATAAATATGGAAGAGTTTCCAGAAGTATAGAGACCTGTGTCAATTAGCCTAATTTTGATTTGCTCTGTCAAAATGAGATGTTTTTTTCACTGAAAAAAACCCACAGTGCAGTATAATAGAAATCACACATACCTAGAAACTTTGCAGAGACATTATTTATTTTCTTAACTAAGCTCTTTAAAATTAAAATTGTCCTGAAAAATATTAATAGAAAGAGGTAAATTTACTCATGTGTGTATGTAGTCACATTCTGGAAAGCTGATAGGACAAATTGTAAAGAAGAATGTGAATCTTTTAGAGGTACAATGACTTTGCTATTTAGTTTGAGTAATGGTTCCATTACCATCAAATCACACCTACAGTAGTTTTTTTCTTGATGAGATCTACAGAAAATTAAGAAAATCAGCGTAGATGGAGTTGAGATACAGGAATTTAGCACAATTCTCAAAAGACACTAAGGCTCAGGAGGGACTGCTTTAGACTACACAGAAGTAGTTGCTCTCCTTTGAGTGATTTGTGAGTTATGACTGGGATGTTTAGGCGTAAGAATTAGAAAGGGCAATACTTATTCTTTCTGTTATTTTGTTGTTGCTTGCCATTTTCTTGATTCCCATTTGAAAAGTACCTTCTGAACAAACCACAAAAGAATTTTTGACATTTCATTCATATTTTTGAAATGCCTATTGCTGTTTTGTGTAAGTACAGTAACTCCACATAAAAATCACAGTAGTCAGATTTGCAGCATAAGCAGAAGCCATGTTGACTGTTGAATCTTTGCTACCCATCACATCAATTGGACCCAAATGACTTTGAGGGAATATGGAGTTATTGCAACATAAACTGTTGATGCAAAAGTTCCCACTAAACAGTCTTTTCTCTTTCAGTTAGAACTTGATTTACAGGATATAAGCAATTAAAAAAAAAAAAAAGAAAACTAAGACAAAACAAATGGTGAAACAAAGGAAATTATTTAACTTTCTATTGTGATCACTTTACTGATTAATTATGTTTGATATTAAAATATATTTCAACTTATTCTGATGTTAGATATCACTAATACCAGAAGTAAAACTATATTTTTAATAATTGTATTAATTTTATTATAGAATTAAGGCAAACTAAGTTATTTCATAATTTCATCAAGTAGCAATGAAAATACCTAGGATTGCTTTTTTATCATGAACATTTTCAATACACTGAGCAATTATTCACCTATGAAATGTCCCTGATTTATAAGTAATTGCTGATCTTTTGTGGAAGGGAGGTCAGACCGGTCACCTGTAAACAGATGCAGATGCTTTTAAATCTACCAACTAGAATTTTATTGCAGAAGTGGTCCCTGCAAAATCAATGGGACATACACAATGAACTGTAGTATAATTCAGTGTAGGAAAGGAGGTCAAAATTTGGCTTTCAATAGTCAAGTATAGCCATTAAATGTACCAATTATAGTTCAATATTTCCAGAATATTGTTTGTACCAGATATTTGAGATAGGTGTTCTTGTATGAAGAGTTATTATGAAAGGTCAGGTAGAAGCACAAGTGTCCTTAATTTGTGTTAAAATCCAGGAACACGGGAGAAAAGGTGCGACATTGAGCTTACACTGGTTTAACTGCATGGCTGGGCATAATGATTCAGACTCTGGACTAATGCATGCTTAGGTCTTGCAGGCTTGCTCTTGGATGGAGCTCATGAGACAGGATTTACTTAATTCTCCAACTTCTGGCAGGCCACCTCCATATGTCTCAGTAAACTGCTTATGGTGGTACGACTTACCCTGTGAGGATGCCCATCTCTCTTTACGGATTGCAAAGAGACCTAGATGACTAAATTGGATCAGGTGTCCCACTTTTAGATTGCTCAAATCAAGTGAAGTTATTCCCGTTGCATGGTTGCACTGATAATCACCTTCTCAAAAAAATAATCTCCCTTCCCATTCATATAAGAACCTGGTGATAACTCTAATATTTGTTTATATTAGTTATGAGTGTATTACTTAAATGTTTAGAGATAATTTAGCATTCTTAAAGGTACTTTCACATGTAGAAACAGAAGGGCAGTCAATATATGTCAGTCCTCTGTACATAGGTTATCAGCAAATATTCCTCAGATCTGAATATGTGACCATTTGCCTAGTGATAATACCACAGATTTCCAGGGTGCATTCTCCTGTGGAATTATGCAAAAGTATTTTAAAATGGCTTGTTGAAAAAGATTTATATTTCTTTTTTATATTTAGGTTTTGTTTAAAAATTAAATATTTAATTACTCTGGCTGAAATCCTTTTATGCTGAGAAGAAAAGATACCAGGAGAGAAAGAAATTAAGGATGTAAAATCTTTGATGAATCTACATAATGTATGTGATCTGTCACTCAGACAAACACAGCTCGTGTTGTGATCTTGCATACCCTGTGGAAAATAAGTTACTTTCAGTTTATTAAAGTGATACTGTGGAATGAGATGTACTTCCTTTTGTGGTAACTTTGGTCACATCAGTAGACAAAATGTGTTTAATGCTCTGGGGTTTTTCTACTCTGTCTTCAGCATTTACTGAAGTTTTGGCAGCCAAGAATGGTCTTGGCTGATTTGTTACATTATTAAAATGTAAAATAGTGGAAGGGAAAGTCTGTGCACTACATACTTTCCACCTGACCTCAAAAAATAAGATTCAAATGCCTTCAAAAGCTCTGCAGCCATGGGGCAGGTGGTGTGTTGACACCATCCTGTTCAGGGGTCCCTTGCTTTCAATCTGTTTACTTTTCCATGTGCTTGAACATAATATTTTTGGACCAGAGATTGCACTTTTCAGATTTCGTTGTTGAAGTGTTTTCATGCTCTATTCTTTCAAGCAAAGAAGAAAAATGAGGGGGCATTTGCACATCATAAATCTGTTTGTAGGAGTCCAGTGGAATTTAAGTGCCACATAAGCATTGTCTGGCTCAGAAAATAAGGGTGCTTTTTCACTTTTAGTGTGAGGTTCTGAGTGTCAGTAGATTCTTTCCTGAGCCATACTTAAAGAAAGGTTCTTCAAAGACTCTCAGGCAGATCAACAATTATTTTCTCATCTTGAAATGAACAAATAATTTCCAGTACCAGAAGCACTTCAAGGTAACTTTTTAAATTGACTGTAACTTTTGAAACTACAGCAAACAATAAACAAAATCATTTTATTCCTTTTAAATTTTGAAAAATTGACCAAGTCTCTAAAAGTGGCAGTTTTAGAAGCATTGTAAGTGCTGGCTTGGAGAGTGATAGAATAATCTCTGCAATTCAGAGAACCGTCCTGAAGAATACATTAGAATAATTGAGTCATTAAGGTTGGAAAAAACCACCAAGATCACAGAGTCCAACCTTTGCCCAAATGCCACCATGTCCAGCTGTTTCAGTTTCAGAAATGAGATTTTATATTACCTACAAAATCTGAAAAAATAACAAACTCGTGGACTATATGTGCAGATTACTGGAATAATTGATCTCTTTTTTAAAACTTTTTGGACAGGCATATTAATATCTGCCAAAAGGCTACAGCAGAGAAAAACAATTTGTAAAATTGAATTGTAAGACTATGAGACGAAAAAGTGGTCATGTGTTACGCATAGTTTTAAAAATATGTAACATTCCTCAATTTACAGATAAAAACTATCTAGAAAGAAACATATACAGACCACAAATTTGAAATTGACTTTGTAATTAGTAATTCCAAATAAATAAAGAACATAAGATTACACATGGTTTAACAAAATTTGGGAAGAGAAAAGGAAGCTAAATTTGCTATATCAATTGCTAATTATTTACTTATAGATAAAGCACACACACTCAGGGATTTAATTTCTGGAACTCATTGCATTTATTTCTTAAATTAATTAAAATTATGTTTAATTAAGATTTTAACTAATTTTCTGCAAAATTAGAGTAGAAATTTCATAGGATAAAGCTTGCTTATGAACTTATGATACCTCTTCTCTGGATTTTAGGTGAAATCTGTAATTTTGCTGTATTAGTTTATAAAAGTCTTCATGTCTGCTAGCAGAACTGAAAGCGGGTATGCAAATGTCTGTTACATTTGCAATTTCTATGTACAGTGGGATAGTGTAGAATGTAAGGTTTGATCCCTGACAGCCTGCAGGAAACAGGGCATATAAACTTATATATTATACTATAGCTTCTGTACTCTTCAGCAGAACTACCTATGGTCTGGATGTCAGCATTCATGGTAAAGCTTGCCTGTCACTTTATTAAACATTGTTCCTTTAGCCAGGCTCTGATCGACCCACACCCTGCAAGCTGCAATATGAGGCTTTCAGGTCTGCATAAGATTTGGTTTGAATTTTGGGTGAGTATTAAGGTCACCTTCCATTTTATCTGAAATTTTTTTACCCATTCCTCTGTGAAATTATCTTACATGTAATTTATGATGATAATAAAGGAAACAGGATTTGAAACACCTAGACCATAGATTTTGCAACTTAGTTTCATAGAGATAAAATACAAAGGATGTATAGCGGCCAGATCTTCAATGCTGCACTATGAGTGTTGCTTTAGTGACATGAAGAGTTATGAGACTTGAGAGGATATGGCCCCCCAAATGAGAGTAATAACTTGATTCTTTGTGGAAATCACAGAGAGGTCAGTAATCAAAGGCTGAATGGGATAAGAAAAGCTTTAAAGGAATGATCAGAAGGAAGCTACATTGCTTTTCACTTCAGAAGACAAGAGTTAGATCTTATGAGTAGGGTGAAAATAAGCAGAGCTTTGTAGTCAAGTTGCACAGAATCTTGAAATAGAGACAAGAAGTTTGAACAACCTGTGAAAAGGGTAACCAACCAAGAATTTGATCTCAGCAATACTAAATTCTGAAATTTTGTAGTATCAATGAAAGAAAAATTGTTTGTGAAAGTGGACTGCTGTGCATATTAGTCTTTGAAATCTCTTTTGGTCTGCTGTTACATGGTTCTGTTTACCACTGTGTATATATATATTTTATTTTTTTTCCTTATTTAACATGAATCACTCTCTAAAAAAATAATTAAAACTTCTTGCAACCTCCTTCACTGTAGTGTTGAATCATGATGGCTTTTGCTTTTGGAGCCGTTAATATATATGTGACATTAAGAAAAAGAAAGTGTGTTTTTAGAATGTGAATGGTGGTTTTACCATCTTCCTCACCTTTTTACAGTGCTCCTTCAATAATAATTAAAAAAATACTGTATTAATTTTTTCTTGGTTTATATTTGGGTTTTTTTTTTTCAATTATAGAAAGGCATATCTGAGTATATATTGGTTGTGATTACAAAGGTGAGCACTTTTGTAGTCCTATCTCAAATTGGGGCTAGTGCATTCATCCAGACCAGCATCCTTTCTCTTCTTGGGGGTCTCTGTCCTTGTTGGTCATTTACAGTTTCTCTGGCTGATGCTTCATTATTAAACCTACTTGTCTGAAATGGGGCTGTGTGAAATTTCAAACTATCATGTTTTCATGATGTTCAAGTCCTTAGTAACACTTTAATAAGACCATGTACATTTTGCTATAATTCAGTTTATTAATTCATTTACCAATAAGTTTATGACTATTTGTTTTGTTTTCCAAAGTCTTTTTTTTTAAATTGTTTTGAATTCTAGTTTAAATTAATTCCTATTTCAGAATGACAAATGAATTACATTATGATCAAGCATTTCAGGTGTAATTGTATGTTCAAACAAATTGCTGTGCATTATTTAGAAATACAGCTCCAGTCATGCAAGGTGGGCTGTGTGGGGGCCACTTATGCATCTGTGCAGGACTGCACTGAACTCAGTAGCATTTCACAGCAGAAGGATCTTGTGAATGATTATGACTATCTGAAGAATGTCTTAAATATATTTTCTACCCATGTAGAAATATTCAATAGCCAGTTCCACAAAGAAATAATCATTTTATGTGCTTCTACTTTGTGTTTTTATACCTCCCTAGAGAGCAGGGAGTTATTTGAAAAAATGCATTATTTGTACTTTCTAT
Organism: Dasyornis broadbenti; assembly: GCA_013397935.1. NCBI lineage: Eukaryota > Metazoa > Chordata > Aves > Passeriformes > Dasyornithidae > Dasyornis > Dasyornis broadbenti. The sequence continues at coordinate 3,221,742 of VZRN01004072.1, read as the reverse complement.
TGGTCATCAACTTTGTATGTGATTGACTTTCTGATCAAATGATGATGATATAACCCTATTCCTTGGGTTTTGACATCGATACAGATCTACTCTCTTGAGCACTGAATTTTTAAATGTTAACATGGTTTGCAGCATGCATGTACATGTGTCTCAGTATGCATTAATCTCCTGTATAAAATCACCTTTCCCTTAATTCCATTGTCAGCCCTAGGTGTATGCAGGTCTACAGAGGATGCTTTCAGAACAAAATATTTTGTCTTTCCCAACCCCCTCTCCTGTCTCTAATCTTTGTGTTACTGATCTTCAATTCACGATAGAAAGTCTAAATGAGAGGTAAAGGACTGAGGAAGTTATTAAGAGCAATTACAGGCAGCCTGGAGAAAGGCAACCTGATGCTGTGGGAGCTGGGCCTTGGGGCTGGACTTCTTTGTGTTGGCAAGCACTGGCAGGCTACAGGAGAGCTGTTCCCCTTCCCCTCTCCCTAGTCCCTAGTCTCAGGTGAAGGGAAGCATTTAAAATGACTGCATTACACATTAAGAACCTGTTTTGGAAAGTGGGAAAAAATATAATGAGAGTCAAAACCTTTATTCTTAATTTATTATTCAGGAAATCCTCTTGAGAAGCAGAACTGCAAAGAAGATCAATCTTCTATTTTAAAAAAAGATTTTGGCATTTGGAATCGAAATTAAACTGGTCCATTTTACAAGTCAAAACAAAAGAGAATTAAACCTTATCCCATTCCAATGCAAATACTATAGTGTGGTATCTAACATAAAAATCAAATGCGTGTAACCAAAAGTTTCAAACTGGTTCAGTTCTAAAATGCAACAGTTCCATTTTCAACATAGTCCTGGTTTTCTCTGTTGTTTTTAGAAAGTGTATTTACTGTGAAGTGTATTTACTTCTATAATGAAGTGTAACTCTGTAACAAAGCCTCCCCGTAAGTCTGTAGCTCATGAGGACAAAAATGTATGATTTGGGACCCAGGAAGAAAAAAAAAATCAGAACAGAGCATAATGTTTCATTGTGTACAGTACGCACATGAAGAGTAAATATTTACTTAACACACAGTTGATGGAGACAATAATGACAGTGGGTATGAATGACGTGCTGATTATGATGAATCACACAGATAAAAATGTTGACATTGATGTCTAATAGTTTTCCAAGTCTCTGGACAATAGATTTATCCTTCTATGGGACTGTTTTTCAGAAGAGACTATCTAAATTAGCCATTTCACCTCTTCCTCAAAATCAAAGATAAGATTGTAAAATTAGAATTTCAGGTGGGAGCTGGGTAAACTCATCATTTAACAGTTATGTATTTCCTGAAACCAGCTATATCAATTCTTGCAAGAGAATGAAACTCTGTGAAGAATGCAAATTTAATGCTCTTGTAAAACCTTTTTATTTTAAACATTTCCAAAAATTGGAGCATTTATACCTCTTTTATACTGGCCTATGATCCCTTGGAAAAAAAATTGGATGAAAACTTTCATGAGTTACTGCACATGTATTACAGGGATAGGTTATTCAGCTTTTTTTGAAAGGCTAATTTTTTGGCAGTATTATGACATCAGAAATGGAGTTTATTTGGTTCCCGATTAGTTATTGTTCAAGAGAGATGTGATTTCCTTGGTTTGTTTTTAATTCAAAGTACATCAGTAACTGTGGAAATCTCATTTTTAATGCAAGCTTTTCTTGTTCAGAAGATTTCTTAGTGTCCTTCCTCATTTGTGTTCAATGATTCATAGAATTGTTAAGGTTGGAAAAGATCTTTAAGATCATGTAGTCCAACACTGCCAGGTTCACCACTAAACCAGGTACATATTCTTCTGATGTTTTTTAAAACCTAGCTCTTCTTTCTGATGGATAAACTTTTCTTGGCCAGGCATTAGAGCAGGTCTTTTTGCCTCTGCAGTATTCATGCCATGCAATAGACAAATTCTTGGTTATTTATAAGTCTCTGAGAGGGTAAGAATGCACTCAGCTGTGTGGACACAGATACCTTTCCAGCTGTGAAATTATGTGAGCTGGCAGGCTTTGGTGCAGGAGAAGCATCCGGTGACTGTGGAGCCTGAATGGTTTTCAGGGCTCAAAACAAAGCAAAGTCTTCAGCCAAATCAGAGGATATTTTACTTTTTTTTAGGCTATGTGCAAACTTTGAGATTTCTTGTTTCTGAAATGTTCGTTGTATTCATGCTGTGAGGTTTCACTGCTACTTGGAACTGATAATTTAGGTACCGAAATGTTCCCACAATTAGGAACTGGTAATTCGAATACAGACAGATTGGTAATATCTAAAGCTGTGAGAACTATGCTATGCAAACCTAGGTCCATTGTCCATTCATGCCTTCCTAAAAGGAGAGACAAAAAAAGGAGATGAAACGTTACTTCTATCCTGCCCCAAATCACGTGTTGCCTACCTGCTTCATTGCTTATCTGTTGCATGCAGTGGTTTATTAATTGCACTACTCCATAAAAAGCTTTCAGATCTGTAGATGCCGTCTGGCCTGTCATCTTCCACTTCTCTTGGGCTATGTCACTTACATAAACTGAGCTTAAGGAGGTCATTCTGAAATAAATTTCCTCTTTGAAGGGTTAAATATTTTAAATAGAGTTCAGTTGTGATGAAGCTTAGAGGACTTGCATGGGGATAGCAGCCTGAGCCTTGTGTGGTTGTGTATCATACCTCACACTCCTTAGCATTGTGCAGGATGATTTTAGCTTTGGGAAGTGGATCTATCCCTGGTTTTGCCTTATTTGCAGTGTGTTGCTTCATACTACAGCAAATCATTCTAATGCAAGTGGAAGGCAATAATTTTTGAAGTTGCCTTTGGTGGTTTATTAAAAAAGGCCATTAAGGTAACAGAGGATGTGCAGTTTATAACTCAAGTGCTGAACTTTTCCTTTGAGATGTGACTGTTTGGTTACAACTCTCAAAGAATCTGAAATTCTGGCACCATAGCACTCAAAGATGTGCACAAGACAGAAATGCAGATAATTCTGATTAGGGAGGAGGAACCCCAAACAATATCAGTTTGATGCCTGAAGCAGAAATTGCTGATTTACCTCAACTGTGAAATATAGAGTTGTTGGGCCTTAGAACAGATGGGGGGGAATTATAGTGTTAAATGCATTTCACTGTTAGAAAAGGAGAAAGAATTTTATTTTTATATTGTCTCCTTATTTAGTGGTTTAATTTCTTTGTTATTTTTGTATCTTTTCTTCACCTTCTGCTTGCAACGTAATCCATTCCTCCTTCTTCTCATTTAGCTTCATCTGTTGAGTTTATTGAACTATGTAAAATCACTCTGTAGAAGCAACTTTTGGATTAGCCCATTTGTTAGGTCTTAGAGTATAATAATTAAGTGCATTCAGGTAGGCTTGAAAAGGAACAAATAGTGTGAGCTTTCACAGCAACTATTCAGTGTGACAGTCCTATGAGTATGAGTTGTTTTGACTTTTCTCACTTACTGATGCCAGTAGTCTTTTGTGGCAACTGATCCCCAGTCGAGACTCATTCTCCTTTACAGCTTGAATGCATGACTTGTTTCCATTAGCACTGTCAGGGTGTTTAAAATCGACCTGCAATTTTGTTTCACCTACATGGTGACTCACTGGTAGACCGTATTAATAAAAGTTTAGAAATTATAATGGTGTTTACCCTTGAATTTAGCAGACTTTGAGGATGTACCTTAATAGTGTCACAGAAGTGATGCAGGTTCACACAGGAATAGATTTGTTTCTTATGCTCTGCTAAATTTCCTGTGGAATGCCGAGTGCATTAGGATCCATGGTAACCGAGCCTGCTGCAGCGCTGTATTACTGTGCTGTTGATAATGCAAGTCCATCTAATTAGCACCAAATGTCAGGGTACTAAGAGGAGCAGGTGGCACCATTTGTATCTGAAGTAAATACAAACACAGTATTTATGTGCAAAACCAGGCAAAATAAAGCCTTTTATAAAGGCTGCTATAGGTTGTTTGTGTGATTAATAAGATCTGAGAGAGAGAAGATAATTATAAACTGTGACCCATGAATGGAATTGTTAATTTCAAGTCCAGGTTGAACCAAATGCTACTAAGAAATATTTTGGTCATGAGACCTTAAAGAAGTAAGATGTATTACTTTAAGAATACAGACTGTAATATTTGGTATTTGTAAAGTCCATGGCGCTTTCTCAGTTCATGTTTTGTTTTAAAAGTCGTTAGGAATAATGACAATTGTGAATAAAAAGAAGGGGAGAATTTTAATAACCTTGATTTTCATGAAAGATTAGAGACTGTGAGCAAGACCTCCTATGCAGTGACTTTAGCAGGACTTTAAGGACCTAAACAACTGTGTGACTCATAATATACATAAAGACAGTGTGAATGGGTCTGAAGTGAAAGGAAACTGCTATTGATCTGTCTAGATGCCTCTATAGACATAAAGAAAGACAAATGCCTCCAGAAATCTAACAAAAATCATTGCCTGGAGGTGATTTACACTGTTGTCAGACTAGGAATACATGTTCAGAACAGATGCAACTTACTGGCTCCAGTAAAACTTTAATGTAATCCATAAAAACTTAAGTGTAATCCGTGCTTATGACACAAAGTATTGTGAGGCCAGGAGCAGGAATGGGACTGAAGATGCATTTCTATCTCAAAAATACTGTTTCTCCCTTGTCAGGTCTCAGTTTTTGTCAGAAGCAAAAATAGACCAGGGTGCTGTGACCTCTTAAGTCTCATACCTGATCCTGTCATAGACAACTTGGTGTCCAAGGTGGGACCCCCGTGGGTGGAACCTTGCCCTGGCACAGGCAGAATACCATGATCCAGCACAGAGCTAGAGAGGTGCTTGGGCACCACTTTTATAGCTCTGTGGAAATTTAGAAGGTAAATAACTGAAAGGTATGGGAGTCTTTACATGGCTGAGCATGCAAATTTCCCCTATGATGACTACATTGTCAACCTGACTGCAAACACGAAACCATTTTTTTGCTGTATCAGTCTAATTAATCACCTCATGCACAAATATTCACTAAAATGAAAGATATCATCTATTTTAAAATTTTAAACTTTTTCTGAAATAGCTCTGAATAGTAAATCTGGCAACTGATATATAAATATGATTTGTAATTCCATCTATACTATGAAAATACTGTGCTTTTTTCCATATTACAATTTAATTAAAAATGTGTGCTATCTATTAACACATTATTAAATGTATTTTATTTCCTTCCATTTACAAATAAGATATTAAGTATTTCTTTTCTTTCACCTTTTTGTTTTCCCATTAAAGGCAATTTGATGTTGAGAGAGAAAAGAAAAGGAAAATGTGATGAATGCTTAATTGTATTTTGTGAAAACCCCAGAACCTGCAACATAATAGTTTTAAGAGGGTGAACTTTTAAGGAGAGATAATTAAGTAAAATTAGTATTTAGCAGGTTTGGAAGTACAGAACATATTGTACAGAGGAAAAAATAAATAAACTTCCTTATGAAAAGAACACCCAAACATATCCAGAAAAGATTAAGAGACTAGAGTAAGTAATAAAGAAAGAATACAAAAAGCAACCTTTCCAAAAATAATAACATACTGCTCCTAGCAGCTATAAAGGAGAGCAAAAGAGCCAAACAGCTTAAGGGGAAAAATGTAACTCGGCTTAAAAAAGCAAGTAAAGCTATTTTCTTAATGTTGAAAGTTCTCGTCATAAAACAAATATTTCAATTCAAATAAATTGCAGAAAGCTGTCAGATCCTAAAAAATAATACCCAGAAAGATAATCTTCAGCACAAAATGTCAATTGGTTTAAGAGGAAAATAAATACAGCTAATTTTTTACACCAGCATAGCACATTGCAATCATGTTGTCCTCCTCATCTCCTTTGCAGGGTGGCTGGCAGTAATGTATGACTTGTTCTTGGACTGCTCTGGTGCAGTTAGAGAGAGAGCAGAGTTGTAGGTCATGGTCTTTGTTGTTCTCTTTTTGCTACTTTGGAAAGACCTAAACTGCTGCTGGTTGAAATTTCTCATGGGATCTCCAGTTTGCTGTTATGAGCAGTACTTCAATTGACAGCCCCTATCTTCCCCAGTACCTTCATGTGTTTCTGAGTCCAGAGAAACCCTACTTCTTTAAGACTGAAGATACCAGTGACTGACAGCACCTTCCCTCTTTGTGAGGGAGTATTTCCTGGTGCTTGCAATACCAGGCACTTCTATTTGCAGAGAGTAAATGAAGTTCGTATGTCCTTTCAAAGAGAAGCTTCTGTTCCTATTGAAGTCCAACTTGGAGACTTCCCAAAGTTGTTCTCTTGCTACAGTGAAATGTTAAAAGACAATGAACAACAATGCCCTTCTTGCCTCAGAGAAACAGTGATTTCCAACTTGGTTTTCCCTGCAGCATCCTTGGAAATTTACAGAGAACAGGTGATTGCTCTTTGGACAAGATTGCTGCCGTGGTTGGATTCCTGTAGTCAGTCTTAATGTAAATGTCTCCTCCCTCCAGCCCTGAAGAAGTCACTGACATGTTGATTTTCAAAATAGTGAGTATGATAGGTTGTCATGCAATTGTGTGCTAATTGCACACAGGCCAGATCAGTCACTGGAAACAACTATGATAAATAGCCTCTCCCAATCACTTCGTTATATATGTACATGAAGGAATACAGCTGAGCAGCAGACAGGAAGGCTGCCTCTTGCCTCTTGCTCACACTGCTACAGCACCCGTGTCATGGTACCAGCAAGAAAGTGTGGAAACTGCTTTTTTCTGGGGACAACTGTACATGGTTATGGGGGAGAGTGAGACAGGACAGGTGGGGAGGGATAAGTGTCATGAGTGTAGATGCTGCTGCACAAGTAAAGGCTGAGAAACTCCTAAGGGGAGCATGGAAAAATCTGCAGGAGGGCTGGCAGAAGCTTCCCTGAAGGAAAGGGAAGCTTGATGGGGGACCCTGAGAAGACCACAACAAATATGTTGCAGTTCAGGGAGCTGATAAAAATTGTTGACCTAGAAAATAAGAATTGAAGTACCTACTCTGTGAGGTACAGTGAATAAGGGAAAGATTTGTTTGCAAAGCCTTTTACTTTACTCTGTCTCACCATATTACACTTAACTGGACATGCAAAAGTCACTTGTTTTAGTGTGTGTTTTAATAAATCATTGATGCTGCAAGCTATTTTAGTGTCTTTAGTCTGGTCACTTTTAAGGGAAGAGCACAGTGGCTCCAGCTTCAGAGTTATGGCCAGCTGAGAACCTGTCACAATAATTTTTCAGTCACTCTCTCTCCTGTCCTGCTCACTTGCACAAGGGCAAAAAGCAATGGCTTTGCAGAACCTATTAGCCTCTTCTGCACTGCTTTAGTACACTGCCTAAAGAAATAAAGGAACTCTTTATGACTCTCGGTATTTATTTGGGTTTTACTGTGCAGAAATATAACCATCAGGCTTTTATATGGATAGGAATAAACTTAACTGCATGCAAAGTCACATAAAGAGACCTTAGCAGGAATGTAGAAATGTTTAGAGATTCTCATTGATATGTGTCTGTTCTTTGAATTAGATGAATGTAGACTGTGAATATTGAAAATGACTAAACTCTAAAAGATAATAGCCACTTTTTAATGTCAGAAGAAATCACTGATCTGTCATCCCTGTGAAAGACCTACAAATGTAGTTTAGATCACAGATCCATCAAATTATTCAAAAGCAAATTACTTTATATTAAAAAAAAACTTAGCAACTCCTGAAATCTCAGTCCAAGACCTACAATATTCACAAAATTTGAGGAAGAAAATAAAGTGTAGGGTCCCAAATCTGTCATTTGTGCTGCTAGCATTTCATGTGCAGACTCTTTGAAGATTTCACAGTGAATTCAAATGTATGAATCTAATAACAGGCATGTCACTTGGTCCTATGATGCTGAAAATGCACAGAAGTCTTCTTCCTGCAAAGAAGTCTGAAAGAGGCAGTATGTTCAAACTTACATAGCAGATAGAAAAATTCCAAGTTGTCTAGAAAGAGGAAGCAGAAGCCTCATTCACAGTGCAAGTGAGAAAAGTTGTGCCAGGAGAGGTTTAGGTTGGATGTTAGAAAAATATTCTTCACCCAGAGATGGTTGGGCACTGGAATGGGCTCTTCAGGGAACTGGTCACAGCACCAAGCCTTTTGGAGTTCAGTGCTCTCAGGCACATGGTGTGATTCCTGGGGATGGTGCTGTGCAGGATCAAGACTTGAACTTGATGATACTTGTGGGTCCCTTTCAACTCAGCATATTCTGTGATTCTCTGAAATTAGCTTTTTTATAATTCATCTCCAAAGGGAGGGAGGAAAAAATTTGAGATTGGAACTCTCTCTGTTCAGTGCAGTTAACTGCACTGAAATATTAAGTGCATAGCATATTAGTCTCTAAAAAAATGCCACAGTTCTTCAACGGCAAGGGTATTTGCAATTGAAGGTCCTGTAAATATAATTTAGATACCTATAATTGGCAAGCAGTTCTTACACCTGAGATCCTGGAATCAAACAGCCCTTGTCCCTTGCAAAGAATGTAAGTAGCTTAGATGGTACTTGTAGAAGGGTTGGTTCATATAGGCTGAAGGTAGCAATTGGGTACTCAGTGTACACTGAGATATCGCCAAGCCTTGCTTTTCACAACTATTTTTGTATATAAATTTTGACTGCTTGTCCTGCTGATAAAAGAATCAACTGGGCTGAAAGACAAAGAAGGGAGAGAATCTCTGATGAAAGATGGTTTTCTCAGAAAAGGATCTATTCTGAGGAGACCTGGGCTGAAGGCAGCAGGTTTGCAGGCTTAACTTCCTCAATAAGACACTAAAGTTGTAGAGTGGTCAAGGAAGGAAATTAGCCAAGGGAAGCAGAATTTCAGGAGCAGGTGGTGTAATTGTTCCAAAGTCTCATCACTGAGATAGATGCATCAGTTAATAACTAGGAGCAAACCAGGGTCAGCTGCCTGTTAACTCCTGAGAATGTTTTCCCTACTTTGTATTTATCAATTAAAAAATTGTAGGTCCTATTTTTGATGAGGTATCTAACATTTTTCTTTGTTAAACAAAAGCTTGACCATAACTAGTTGTAGAAGTTATCTAATACGGCAACCTCTCCTGCTCAAGGAGCAGCACAAGTTTAAGAGTGCCACATGCAAGTGTGCAGGCTTGCTCTGCTTGTGATTTCTGAAGGGTCTCAGGAGCTAGCAATTTTTTTCTTAGAAAACTGTGGGAGTCAGTTTGAAGTCTAATAATACCAGTAGAGAGGAATGGCCCCGAGTAGATCAGTATAAACAGCACACAGAGGAACACAATTTCTGATCCAGGGTGTAAATCACAGGCATCAAACATTTCTTTCAATACATTGATGTGTCATTGCTGTCATTGTCACAGAAGGTGACCATACAAAAGTGGGGTAAGGTAGGACGACTGGAAGCAATAAATGCATTTAACACTTAAGCAGGTACTGGCAAACACTATGCACCTGTCTTCTAGAAGAAAACTGGAAAAGTTTTAAAGAATGTGAAGATTTTAGAGAATTTTAGAGTAGTTTTGTGTTTTCTAAATAGACCAGGAAAGTATTAATTTTAAAATCCATGGGGGAAGAGAAATCTCGAAAGAAACAAATAAAAATAGAAAAGGAAAAAAAATTAATTTTTTTTTAGTGTTTTGTTTGTTCATTTGTGAAAGGACAGGAGGAAAACAGAACAGTTTCTTCAATTTTTGCAGACGGTACCTAAGGTAGAATTCCAGTTGATAAAATCTTGCAGAAGATGATTCAAATATCTGATGGCTTAAAGACTAAAGTAGATAATGTAAACAGTAATTAAAGAAGTATTGTAACATAACATATAGAACGTATTATAGAAGAGTGGTTATCTCCCTTGCATTTGTATTTGTATGAGAATTTTGCCATAAAGGTTTAAAGTTAAAAAAGCATTCTTTTATTTGCACCTATTGTCTATAAATAGTAACTGTCACATGGATACAGAGTACAGTATTTACATAGGATAACTTTTTAAAGTGCCACAGCATAAGACCAGTCATTTGTGCCAAGGTTTCTTTTCTTATTCTGTCTCCAGAATATTATGTTCTTATTTTATTATTAAGTTCTGTTATTATGTTCTTTTTCTGTTTTATTAATGTTAGTTCTGTAACTGTGTGTCTAAAGGGCACATGAAGAATTAATTTTCAAACACTTTTTTGCCTACGGGTTCCTGTAATGTTTCACGTTCTTTTAACAACAGCCTTCATAGTCCCTTTTCTTGAAGACAGTATGGCTACCTCTGCAGCTTTTGAAGCACAGCCCTGTGTGTCTTTGATTTTCTTCAATACTGCTTGAAAGATGGAAATGTCAAGCTGGATGACAGCTAATGAACTGAGTGTTCAGTAGCACATCATGCTGGTTTTACCAGAAATCATTTAGCAACAAATTTGAAATTGTTTTTGGTAGCATGAGATCACTCGCCTTCTGTGACATAGTCAGAATGCAATTGGCACTGGAAGGGACAAATCTAACCTTTGATTTGCAAAGTGTTCTGTGAAAAAATCCCTAGCGTCAGTGTGGATGAATTTGTGATGAATGTGATCTCTGCAGCTTTGACCCCATTGAAGGGTCAAAGACATCTGCTTTTCAGCTGTTGTGAGTTACTCCCGTTGACTGAATTTGTTGTTTGGTAAGGATTTAAACATGTACCTGTCATTTTAAGACATGGAGAATCCTTCAGAGCTTATCAATATTTGTGTGGGAGACCTGTTCCATCTGGGGCCAGCAGGGAAATAGGATTTGGTTCAATGCTAAGCACCTTTGTCTGAAGAGGTAAACACAACACTGTGAGTACTGTGAGGTTCTCGTTGTCTCCTCAGGAGAGAGGAGACTTTCATTTTTCTAGATAAGAGGTTTCCCAAACCACTGTCTGTGTGTTCCCCAGACCACATGAATCATCTCTGTGGGTCCACTGGCAAACAGGGATTGCAGCCAGGAGTGTTTTCCTGGTTCCAGGCACTAGAGCAGTCTGCTGCCAGCTGCCCCTCAGACCTGCGAGCAAAGTCTCAGCTCTTGCTAGATCCTGCCTAATAAAAAAAAAAAAAAAAAGAGAGGCAGAGATGATTGGATGCTGTGGATTAGAATTGCTCTGATCACTAAAACATCCAGAGTGGCTGCAATCAGGAGTGTGTGAGGAAAGGATGACATTGCACTGAACTCCAGAAATATTTGGCTTTGAGGTTGCTGTTACATTCTCTAGTGGAATGCATTTCCTGTTGCCTGTTGCTCCTATCCTTTTCTACTGACAGAACAATGTATCTTATTCAAAAGCAAGACTGATATGATTCCTAATGGGATAATATCATTATCTTCCTAAATGAATACGCAGATTCTGCCTATCATGTCAGTTTTATGGCCACAGCACATCGTGGGGGAGACTACAGAATTAATCTTATACATGATGGGAAGAAAATGAGGTAATAGAATTAAAATTTTGTTTGAGGTACCTTAATCAAAATATAAAAAGATGATTGTCTTACTATGTTTACTGGACATTGTTCATAATTTTATTTGGAAAGCAGACACTGATTTCACACAGTGAAAAAATGTTTTTATTAGAAAGGCTTGGCAAGCCTAGCTAAACCAAAGCACACTAAGAGAAAATTATACTTTAAAAGAGGCTGTTCCACACACTTTCATGTGCATTGAGGCCTGATGTTGAACATTTTCTGGTTTTATAGGTTGGAAGCTTTATGGATAATTATTAAAAGGTATTTTTCATCACAATTTCATTCTTCACAATGTTTTTACTATGTAGAAATATAAAAGTGTACATCAAAGGCAATGACCTCACATTATAGTGATTCCTGTTCTGTGGTATGGCAGCAATCCTCAATTACTCATAACAATCAGAAAAAATATCTCTGTAAGAGAAAAGCTCAGAACAGGTCTCCTGGGTCACTGATTTAAGTTCCTGAAAAATACAGGCTCTTAGATCACAGAATCTAATTTATGAATTTGATGCTTTGTTTTCAACTATAAAGTTGCCTCCATCTCTCTGTTTAGTCTGATCTGGGGGAATGGGATATTGAAATGATCCAAATGCACCTCCCCTGGACAAAGAAAATCCTTTTTTCAATTTTTTATATCTTATTTTACTCATGACACATGTACTATGTGCTTCATGGGAGTTTTCCTCTCCAGGTGAAGGACTTTGCACTTCAAATGAGCCAAATCAAAAGAATCACAGATTTTAGGAATGGGTAATGGTCGTTTCTAATTTTTATTTATGTGAAATTCTGGAGCAGATTGCCTGCGAGTTTTTTGACGTTAAAAATGCTATGTTTATTTTGCTGGTGAATGTGAGAGTGCTTGGAAAGGGTGTTAGTGACTATTAAATTTCTGTTTTCTTACTCTTTTTAGGCAATTTATTTAGGTGAAAAAGAAAAAAAAAATGACATTATAGTGCAAACTGTGCAACTACAGTATGAAAGAAGGGATCTATCACCACAGCTCACTTTAGGAAAGAATTGCCCTGGCATAGACATATAGTCACAGGGAGGCCTAAAGAAATGTTTTTTTCCATGTTATGTTGTTCAGAAGAAGGAAGGATGCTTCTACACAAGCACGGATTTGAGTGTGACTAATAGAGAGGAATGCAGCTCCTTTCTTCAAATTAACACTGACACATCCAGAGCTTGAATTTGTTCTCAGGTGATGTGGATACAATTGTTCGGGTACAGAGCCATTCCATTCACATCACCACTGTGCCTATTCCTGCTCATGATGCTACTGTCACATTGGCTGCATTGTCTTTTCTCTCAACATTGAATGTTTTGAAAAATATGATCATTATAGTCATCTCCTCTTACAAGTCATTATTCTTCCAGTTTTATTCCCTTTAGCTACATAGGCTTTTTTTATGTCCCTACCCCTCCAATTTTTATTTTTCCTTCGTCCTGCCTGATGATTTCTGTTTTCCTGATTTTATTAGAGCTTTAGGACTGTCTAAGTTGTGAAGATGGTAAAAGTGCACCAGGAAAGACGTAGAGTGGGGTGTGCGTGTGTGTGTGTATGAGGAAAAATGCTCTTCAAAAGCAAGATCACTTAGTATAGTATTTCTAACTGCATTTGTTAGTTGGAAATAGAAAGAAGAGAGATGTGATGTAAGTCAGCAACAATTGAAGAACACAATTCAGCATGTTAGATAATACAGGACAACATCAAATCTCATTTTTGCGTACTTCCCTTTTCTCGAGTGTGATCCTGCTCTTTCCATGGTGACTGTTTTCAGTGCTATAGTTTAAATCCATTGGAGTTATCTGCATATGTGGACATTAATTAATCTTCATTTCTGTTTCTAAGCTCTTACCAATGAAAGTTGCTTTTTAAATGAAAGTTGAGATTCTCAACTCATAATGTTATTTCCAAAACTTGTCTCCTAATCTCAAACCTGTAGTCCATAAGAGCTAATTGGGTCCTGCTTGACTGAGTAATATTTTTGTCTTTTGTGTTTGCTTTCTTCTTTAATAGGATAGTTCTATTTTGACATGTAGATGATTTGTAAAGCATGAAAAAGACATTGCTACTGCTTAATTCATGTTTGTTCATACATTTTAATTATGTATACCTCAGCTCATAAATATGAGCACTTTTAAATGAGAGTTGTCTTAGAAGAAATTTGTCATTGGATTTGTATGGGTTTTGTTTTGTTTTGTTTTTTTAAAATTAAGGTTAAATAATAAGCGTGATTTTGCAAATTTACATAACTGCTGTTTTTTTTTCATTTTAGATTTTCTTGTTGCTATGGCTTAACTTTTTTTCAGCCTGCAACATTTATTTTTATGTTTGAAGTAAGCTTTTCATCTATTATGATGTATACCTGATACTCATAATAAACAATAAGTCAAAGGAATACACTTCCCTTGGAATTGGGTTGTCTTAGAAAATGCTGGAAATTCTGATCTGTAAATTTATGCAGGAGTTATACTGTTTTTGTCACTGGCAAGACTCTTTCAGACAGCAGCCACTTGTCTTCTTAATGATAAATCCTGCTTGTAAGCACACTCACAGCAGGTTGGGGGATATTTACAGCTCTACATTTTTATGATCTCTACGGTCACCTAACTGAGCAAGTTTAGGTCTCTGAACTAAATAGGACTAGTTACGTGAATGAAATTCCTCTCTGGAAAACTGGCTGGGTGATAAGATACTGCCCCTTGTACAGTATGTTTGCCTTCTTTTTCCAACTCAGACATTTTTGGTCATTTCACATACTTTCTGCTCTCATCCTACTGTCTAATTTTCCTTCTTTAAGCTGGCTTTTTTTGGTGCTTTTTTGTTTGCTTGTTTAATTACAAAAGAATGGTTGTAGTTTTCCAGGAGATTTTTCAAGTGTTTAGCATGTACCTGTGGAAGTGCAGGGACACCAGAGTTAACAGCTCACCAAGAAATTGGGAGAATATACCAACATTACTCCAGCACAGTGTGCTAGATTACAAACTCTGATAAATTTGAGGTCATATCCCAGGTGAAAACCTGGAGATTAAGCTATTGTACAGAAAGGAGCAACAGCACCACCACCAGGTGCTGAAAGAAAAGAACAATTTTAGAGTATTCAACCTTGAGGATGAAGCAAAATGGAAGATGCCAATGGACAGTTCTGGCTCATTCCTGCACTCAGTGTTGTAATTGGCTACTGCTGCTTTTGGCAGCTGAATGTGTTTATAGCTATTGCAGAGTTGTGAGTTGTTTTTAAACCTTAAGAACGTGTATATTCCTCTTTCTGGAAATGAACGTGGTTATATTAGGAGGCTGAGTATTCTGCTGGACATATGGAGATTTTCAAAGGGATGTATCACTTTCTGAAATTCCTTTATTATTAAAAATTGTTGTGACTACAAGTATTTTGAACTGTTTTAAAGTTCTAATATTGTCTTGAACTTTGCAGCAATATTGTAATCTGAAAGATAACAGTTTAATTGTAGAAACAGGTTCTAAAATATAGAGTCCCTCTTAATAGAGGACATTGTATCTTTCCTCAGTTCTAACAAGCTGTGAATCAGAATGGCAGCATTCGTATAATTTAAGCTCTGATGCAGATTTACAACCAATAATTCCAAACGTTTGAGTAGCAAAGAAATCCATAACAACATCTAGAACTACAGTACTCAAGAGTTTCTGCCACTAGCAACTTAATCCTTGCTGCTTTTCTGTTTGCTCTTCAGCCTTGCAGTACTGTTCTATTTCTTCTTCCTTCTTCCACTACATCTGCTGTAATGCATCTGTCATTAACTTCTTTTCTCCTTTTCTCCTCTTTAGCATCCTGCTAATGCCTCTCTTCATTCCAGCACATACTGATGAACTGACTGGCAGAATTTTTCCCTGAATGCTCCAGACTAATCTGATCTCCACAGCCAGCTATCATCAGTATGCTCTCAAGTACTGCATGCTGGGTGCCAATGTGTAATCTGTGAAAAAAAATACCATTTTGTTTTATGTTTTATATAGACTAGAGTGTAGAAAAAGGCGAAGGATTCTCAGAGGTCTGCCAGTTTCACTGAAACAGTCGGTAACTGAATGCCTTCTGGACTTGATTTCATTGCACTTACCCTGTTTTCAGAAACTGTCGCACATTGGGGGGCACAGAGCTTCCCATGACATAGAAAGTTGCAGAAAGAGCCCATTTCTCCCCTCCCCCACCCTCTTAAAGTTTGAGTCTTTGCATTTTGCTTTCCTAAATATAAAGTACTTTGGTATTAGCGCTAGTGTTATCCATCAGCAACAGTGTCTGCGCAGCACTACTGGTTTGACCTTCAGATACTGCCATTTTCATGATTTAACCAAAACCATATTTTTCTTTTTTTTTTTTTTTTTTACTGCAAAGTACCATAATTTCCTGGACCTGGGATTTTTTTTTTTTCATATTTATCTTTGTTTCTTTTTACTTTGATGATTGAACTTATGTTATTACATGCTAATATAAAAGTGACACAATGAATGGCTTACAGGGCCTCCATCACTGAAGCGACTGAGACTAATGCTTAGAGGAGCAGCATAGATTCATGAAGTTATCAAAATTACTCTTCTTTTGTACTGTTTATTAAAAAGATACACCCAGTAATTCAGCTTCTCTGTTGTGCCTCAGTCTTTTCAACATTTATTTCCATCCATTTGTTGCAGAACCTAAAATTTCCATTCATCATGAAGGTAGAACAGACACATTTAAAATCATACTTGATAGCTCTGTATTTTGTGGCTGAATTTCTTGGAGCTGCCTTTGAGATTTGAATATCCAATTCCCAACAGAACAACTGATCATGAGGCTTCTCTAAAACAACCTGTAGTTTTACAGATGCTAGTCTATATGAGTGAGAAAACTGAAATCACTCTCAATTTTCAGAGCAAGTTTACGGTTCTTGAATGGAAAGACACCCCTGTGGGGTTGATTTCACATTTTTCCTTTAATCCGTAGCTTTGGACAGTTTAGTGAGGTGATTGATGGAGAAGGACAGTATGTCAATTTGGTTTATGAAGTATTTTTGTTGGTGGTTAATTTCTCCCATAAAAAAAGAGAAGAAAAATTTCAGAGGGTGGGGTTTGCCAGCTTAAGGCTGCTCAAAAGGTGCCTAGAATTACACTAATGTGTTGCCAAAGTATTTTTCATTATACAGCATTTTATGCCCAAAATAACTTCAGCTTTTGAATCAGCACAAGGTCATGTTATAGCTTTGTATCACAACAATAGTGATAATATAATTGAAATAGAGTTCTCCCTTAAGGAGAGGTGCTTGCTTAAAAATCCAGGCTTGCATTAGATCAAGAGAAGATAACTAGTAAAAGTGCAAAGGGCCTCCACTTCAGATACTAGTCCCGGGTGCAGTAGTGATTTGGCAGAGATGTGAAAAAGCTGAATAATTCTGTATTTTTCCATTCAAGTGGCATGCTAGCTGAGCCCCACAAAGCCTCACCAAATCATATATATGCTGAAGATCACTTCAAAATAAAAGACTTGACATCCAGATGGGCATGTAATTTACAAAACTTGATTGCTACATGTTTAATAAGAATTTGAAACTCTGCACAAAACATTATTAAATAAGTAATTGATGATAATCAATGCCATTTGGTAGAAACAGGGTCCTCTAACTGATCTTCTTAGACTGAGTCAGGACAAGAGCTACCACATTATAGTTGCTGTCTACTAATCAAAGACAGAATATTAGTGACTAAAGTACTTTGCTTAACATTCAAGTGGGGTGAAAATTTCATTATTTTATGCTGAAAGGGACTAATTCTCGAGCTACTCTACAGCTCACCCCGTGAACAGTGTAAGGCTGACACATTTAGTACCAACATGCCTACTCTCGATAATTCCTTTACTATTAGCTCTCCTACACACTCATCAGAGGTGTAGGATCTAGAACTATCACAATTTTCAATTGCCACACTTAATGTGTTTCCTTCTTCCATAATCATAGAAAAAATAGAAATTTTTTGAGATGAGTAATAAACAACACTAGTCAGTATGTTTGGTCTGGTTAATAGCTTAGTTAATTGTTTTGATTAGCTCTGGCTCTTTGCGAAGAAAGAGAGTATTATCTCTGCATAGCACTTCATTTAACTTTGACAGCATATTCACATATCAGTGTTCAGTGTAATTTAGTTAATTGTGGCTGAGCTTCTTTCTTCTTCTATCAAAGCTAATAGATGGCACTAGAATTTTTGCTTTTGTCTGCCTCAGGTACTATCACTGCTGTACAGTAGAGTGCAGCCATAAACTCATCTCAGCTGTCTGCTTAAAGGTTCCTCCTACAGAATCCTTAGGATATTACTGAGATAACATTTTTTTACTTGGGGTGAAGACTTGGGGAAGGCGAAGTGTTCATGGGTCACTTCTTATTCTCTGGGTACCTAAACATCAGGGAAAAATCAGCAGCTTCTTAGTTGTGCCAGACCAGTGCTTTTGGGAGACCAGAGTAGTCATAGGTGTTTGTGGGAGTACCTCAGCTACTGGGGATCTAAGCCTTGTTTATTTAATTGTCTTCTTTTTGCCGTCGTTTATGTCAGTCTGAATAAGCCAAGCAGGATGGGAATATGGAGGAAAGGAATGAAAAAATTCAGTACTTCAACACACTAAAAATCTACGTGCTTAGCACTCACCTTGTTTATATCTATGGCACAACTACATTGACTTTTACAGGGCTGGAATCTTTACACAGAATCCTGTTATAAAAAGGCAGGCTAATGAGACTGTCCTTCTGGCAAAAGTCCTTATTCTTCTGGGAGAGTACACAGGGAAACAGAATGCAAATGTGTATATATATATACACACACATATATATGTATATGTATGTATACCACAGCCTTCAGAGTACCATGGCTGAATTATTCTAGACAACTGAATCTAAAAGGAACTTTTTAGTGAGGAAGGTGGACTATTTTGAGGATATGTCAGATACCACGGAAGGTTTATGACGTCTACTGCAACCATGATTCAGGATAGTCTCTTTCTCTAGTCTTTACTGATATTCCACATTACCTGTAAGTCTATCTAAGTCTATGGCAGTAATGAAATAGGGATGATATAATTGCTTTTCTTAACCATCTTCTCTTGGTTGTGAACCTGAGGTGAATCCAAACCACTGATAAGTGTAATAGCCTTGCTGAGTAAAGACAGGTGAATCTAAATCCCCCACACCTGAAGAACAGCCCATGTGTATCTCCTGATTGGACAGAGTGGATACACAGCCCTGTATCATTGATATCTGTAATGCATTCATGCTTCATTCTGGTGTTGCAAACCAAACACTGGTTTATATTGTAACTTTGATTCATTATCAAGTCAGAAGGAAATACAGAGAAATTTATACTGCTGTGTACAATTTGTGGTTTTTTCCAGGTTTTATCTAATTCCCTGTGCCCATCACAATCTCTGAAATATGTACCATATTAGAAAGCACAAAGTAAGCTAACAGTGTGGTATAGATGAGAAAGAAACATGATACTTTCTTTTTGACAAGCATATTTTCCAAATCTCAAGTGAAAGTGAAGCATAGCAAGCTTCACATGACACTCCATCATTAAATAAGGAAGTTCTAATGAAAATAATTGAGCAATGGCTGCCCTTTCTGTGTCACTTTTGTATGGCCCATTAATTCTGGCAAGTCTTTGTAAGAGTCACTATTATCAACTTCACAAAGATAATCAAGCATTAATCTTAGATCAGTAGCTCATTATTTTAAAACTCATTTTATGACTTGTGGGTTGACTTAGAGGATCTAATAGGGTGCTTCTTGGGTTTTAATGAGTGAGAAATTTTATTTTAGAACTGAGTGAAATGAGAGTCCTGTCAATATATTTTAATAATGTTACTCTTAGCACTTCATAATTAGAAATTACTCTAAGAGAAAAAAAATCATCTTTTCTTTTAATCTGTTTCATTTTCGACTGGAGATATAATATCCTTCCAACATATTATCAAAATATTAGTAGGAATTAAAGCTGAAGATGTTTCAGCAACAATTGCAGTAAAAGCTGAACTGCCTGCTGATTGAATGTGTTATTCACAATATGTCATGTAAATGGCTGGACTTGCTGTCTATTTTACTGAATTTGTTAGAAGTGTGTCATACAAAGGCTAGCTAAAGTACAGGTAATAAATCACTTAAACTGAGGAATTCTGCTACTGATGCAGTCTCCTTTCTGAAATGTACTTGATAGAGTTTATTTAAAGTCACTGTAGGTGTTATGCAGTACTTAGATATGACTGAGACTTGCATAATTTTATTTTAACAAATTCTTCCTAGTAAAGACCAAATTTTACTCATTCTGAAACTAGGCAATTTTGGGATCAAATTTTCAGCCAGCCTTATGGGATTTTTTTGTCTATTATGGCTATTCATAACCAAATGTTTCACTGGTTAACTTGAAAAACTGAAACTTTAATGAGACATGATACTAGATTACTGTATTTCCCAGAAACTGTATGACAGATATGGGCTGAGAGAGCTTGGAAGCAAAATTTCTAAAATTTACAAAGCCATGTTTATTAGGGTTTAATGTAAACCACTGTCCATATCTTTCAGTAGTTTATCACTTTCTTCTTTTGAGGCATAAGGTCAGATGTCTTGATGAAATTTTTCTGACAGGTTGACAAAGATGTTGGCTTCTGATGAAGGACACTATTCAGCAGACTGCAAAGGGATTGAAAAGCTTTTGGCTCACATGCTCATCAGTTATCAATGATTTCCCCACTGGTGCAAAGAAACAAGCTCTTAGATGAAAAAAGATGAGGACTGACTCTGAAATGAAGCTAAATGCAAGCTCTCTCTGTTCTGCTCAGAAAATACACTTACATTAGCAATACGTTATATCTGTCATACAAAACTTGCAGTTTAATTAACTAGAGTGTTATTATGGCTTCACTAACAAGAACATAATCAGAAAAAAATCTATTAAAAGGAAACCCAAGCAATCCTTCTGAATTGAAAGAATGAAAAGATTTCCTGTTTTCCATAAAGCTACACAGCAATACTTCCACAGTTAAATGAATCAATGTCTATCTCAATAGTATAGTATTTACACCAACAACCAAAATGTAAATTAGTTGAATCCATTTCCATTGTTCAAAGTAGCTGAAAAGTGAAAAGTAAAAGCTTAAATGAAAACACGTAGTCAGAACTGGGAAATTATATATTTTTTCAATCTTTCCATTGTGCTTAGAATATTCTGATAAATATTGACTGCATTTGCATTAGATGCAGCTTGGAAAATCACTATCCTACAAGAAGGATAGTTATATAATGCATTGCAAAGAAATTATAAATACAGGTGACTTAGAGTGGATGAAGATACACCCTTTGTATTGTATATAAATGTATCGATACATAAACAAACCTTTATAACATTTAATGGTGTTGGCAAAATATAAAGCACATTTTTGAAGAGTCCCAGTCCTTTTCATTACAATAGGTATTTTTATATACATCTAGAATAGGTATGAATATATATATTTGTGACAAAACGACCTTATTTGCTGTTAGTGTTGCATTTTTATCGGTGCAAACAGTAGATTAGATTCATGTAGTTTTTCTAGAATATGTTCCACCACTTAATTCAAGAGTTTGTATGCTTAAACGCATTCTGTCCCTAAGAGGGAAATTAATCTTCCAGGCTATGAGGAGTGACCTGGGTAACCCCAGAGAGCAGGGAAGTTGACACTAACCAGTTGAGACTAGTAGTAATCTCCTGCTGTGCAGAAGGTCTAAGCGAACAGTCTGCAAGGTTAATGTGATAGTACTTCAAGACCATGTCCTAGGGAAAAAAAAGTAGATAATTAACTCACCCAGAGCCACAGGCTATTTTGTGTTTCTACTGTCATTATGATGATAGAGATAGACTAAACAGACTTTCTCTTTTGAGAGTCTGTGCTCCGATGAATTATAAAGGCTCAAATCAGAACGCTGTTTGCCTGTGAACTTAATGCAGTTAAACAGCAGTAGAGCAGAGGAGTGTCTGGAAACTCTTACCTGGTGAACTCTTTTTGTCTCCTGGTAGCAAGTGTGGTAACTTTGCTTATTGTGCTACTTTCCTAGCATCAGTGGGACAATGCACAATAAATTTAAAATTTATATTATTATCAATGTTAACTATCATATCCACATGTTATAATAACATATACACAATAACATAAACACAATCACATAATATCATGTTATTGTGGTTGTATGCTGGGATTTATATATTTTAAATTGGTTTAAAATCTTTTGAAAAAGAATAAATGATTAGGCTCTTTAAAGAAAGACTGCAGTTTTCCTTTAAGGAGAGTCTAGAACAAAGAGAAATAAAATAGTAAGATACTTTGATTGTACTAATAAGGATACTAAAATTAGGAAAAAAAAAATCCATAGCCCTCATTGTATTCCCTCTCTTAAATACTGAGTTGTTTCAGGAACATCTATCGGCACTGGAGGTTTAAGGTGAATCTTGTGAATCATTTTATTCAGTGTGTGTATGATGTTGCCAAACGAGATTCTGAGTGGTGTAGAAATTAAAAGCTATCAATATTCTGGTGGCATCAGGATCATCGGGTCGATTTACTGATACACATTATTATTTTTGAGTTAGCAATTGAGAGCTGTGGCTGGAAAAAAATTAGCTTTATCTTAATCCCATTATGCCAGAAGTGATGCCAATGAGTCCGCTAAAACAGTTACGTCCTAATAGCATGAGGGGACTGATGGGACTAGTTAAGAAGAGTCATCAGTCTTTTTGCCTCAGTTCTCATCTATATATCTTGTCTGTGTTTCAGAGAAGGCTTCCTCAGCCACAGCTCTCCTTTGCTGGCATGTTGTTCATATATAGCCTTTGGTTTTGGCTAGTGGAGCAATGCAGTGTGCTTTCTGCAGACTGGTTGTTCAGGAAACAATTTTGAAGATCAAAACCTGGGAAAGGATTAGCTAGGTATCTTTACTGATAACACTCAGGGAGAGTTTTACCTAAACATAAGTCCTTGCATAATACTAATTTTGTGCTTTGCAAAAGTAACAATCTTTGTTACTCTTTCACTGAAACCAGACCAATTTTACAAGTCCACTTACAGTTATTTCAGCTGTAGTGGAAATATATTTTAAATAAATGGATTTAAGCTACAGTGCTCCCATTGTTCCTATTTAGCTGCCCTCTTTATGCAGTCTTCCCAAATGATTTTATGCATTTTTGCCTGCAAACTTTCTAAAGGAAGCAAGGACAAAATAGCACCGAATATGACCTAGGCAAAGTCAACTGTTTGGAGTCTTGTCCATGCCTCCCAACCCAGCAGCCTCGAGAGCAAAGCTGAGAGTTACAGGAGACAGTGAATTCAGCTGAGAAATGTGTGAAGTCATTTGTGGTTATGGCAAATGCTGCTTTCATCCTTTTCATCTCTTGGGGACAGTGTTAGGAACAAGGCCAGTGTTTCAGAGCTCTACAAGATTTCTATCCTTCTCTTTCTGACTTCTCTTTCTGTGGCAAAAGTGGCTCCTCCTGGGGCAGCAAAAACTGAGTTTTGCCGACACAGTTGGCAAGAGTATTTTGGTTTCACTTGGCTGTGGTTGTCTTGAACTAGCTTTTAACACGGGCGTAATACAAGTCCTACCACAGCTATTCAAACATTTTTCTTCAACAGTAGCAAGCATTCAGTTACTGACATCTGGTTTCCTAGATTGCACTGATTAAATGTAACCACCTTTTTCAGTGCAATGCCAGGCCTGTTTAGTCATTTTGTAGTGGCAGTTGTGTAGTTGATACACAGACTTGCGCTCACGCGCATTTTCCATGTCATGCTGGCACACCTGTGTTTTGAGTATGACCTGACTCTTCCTTACTCACAGTTCTTCTCGTTCTTATCACAACTAGATATACTTTCATTTTCATGAGCAAATAGCATCTCAGCAATTATTTCCAGAAACCTTGAATAATGTAAAATAAATGCAGGTCAGATTCTGCCACTATGTATGCAAAACTGATTCATTAATTTATAAGATATTTATTTTTGGATAATCTGTTTTATAAAATAATCCCCACCAAAAAATACATAGTAAAGATATTGGTCAAAGCCTCTGAAGCTTAAAAAATGCCTAATAAAATCTATTCCTCCCAGGCAAGAAAAAGAGTAAAAGTAAATAAATAATTCAGTATCTATGATTCATTCAATATGTGTGCATATATATAATGTACATTCAATTTTCATCTTTTGAGAAGGAATCTATCATAGATGATAGTGCCATTTTTAACTTTATATCTTTGCATTTCTAAGAATGATATTTTTTTATGGTGGTGGAAAATTGTGTAACAAAGCTAATTGCATCCTGTTTTACCAATCACCAAAATAATTAGTTTTAATGCTCTCTATGTAGAGTACATTTTGTTTGCTTTTATTTTTACATTGAATAATGGTGGTAGCTAATAAATATATCAATAATAAAAAATAAATCAATAGGTTTATTCACTTGAAAGAAGCAAATAATCATTCAAATGTCACTTCTTTCTGCAAATATTATTGGCCAACTATTCCACTGATCAATGTGGAATGGCATCACTGGGATTTTACTAAGATTTCACTTTTTTCCTTCAGTGTCCTAGCAAATAATATGTATAAATCAATGGAGAACATAGAATTCTGAAAATGTTCTTTTTTTAATCTGAAGGACCTGCTTATAAAGCTCCTGTCCTTTGTTTGACAAGGTTTTCTCAAAGTCAAGGCATTAAGATGTTGAAATCATAACAGAAGTAACTTGACGCCTTTTCTTCTTAAAAAGCTGTAATGTACGTTTGTTATTTAATTTTGTAAAAAAAAAAAATCTTTTTTGTTTTTTATTGAATTATTTGTCAAGCACCATATGGAATCCATTTGTCCTCATGCCTTGGCTTATTTAAAATAAGTAAATAAATAATTTTTATTTGCCATTCTCCAAGGTTCTTTTTTTAGTAAACTGGCTTCACCACAGCATTACCTCTGGATGGTGCTACTGATGAAGAGAGCTGCAGCCTTAAAAATACAGATTTCCAATTGTCCATAAGAGCAATGAAGATAAAAAGCCCGAAGAGGCCACAAATTTATAACCTAGAGCAAGGCACTACTTTCTATCTCTTTCTTTATATGTTGCCTTGTTTGTGGGGCCATAATTACATACTGATTACAGACAGAAAAAAGATTCTCTCCATCCTGAATCGTAATTACTGTATTACTGTGTTTCACTCCTATCCCTTTCTTTTGCTCTTTATGACCATTACCAGATCTAATTTAGGTTTTAACATGGCTTTTGGGAAACATAAATTTCAAAATATTGTTTACATTCTTTACAATGATGGTCATCTTGTGAATTATATATCAGCTAGTATATATTACTAACTAATTAACTTAGTGTAACTGTGCATGTACCCATGAGACTGGAGAATGTTAAAATGAAAGGCTGACTATAGCTTCTTTGAGCTACATGATCTAGATTGTGTTTGAATTTCTATCCCTTCAGGTGCCTTCTCTTTGATTAAATTAAAATAGAGAACATCAGAATCATTTTTCTGTAAGGAAGCAATAAATCTCCCCTAACAGAAAATAGTGCAATTTGTCTTAAAAAAATTATTCTCTTTACCTCTCTGACATTGTCACATTACACCAGATTTTGAGACAAATTGGAGGGGCTGTAAATCACCCTTACTCTATTGACTTCCATTGGAACTGAGCTGATTTAGGCCAGCAGAAGAGGTCAATGCCAAGAGCTGTGAATGCTTTCAGTCATGAAGCAAGTCACTTGCAGATCATTAGGATGGCTTAAAAACGATCTTACCAAAGTACATTCTGACTTTTTTCTTTCTGTTCTTTGAAACTTTGGTATCCACTGAGGTGACAGTGAGTGAGCTCTCTACTGATTAAAATGTTTGAAACATATTTTAAAAGAGACCAGAGTTCTCACCACCACTTTCCATCAATAAACTTTTTTTCCTCTGACTGTCACAGAATTCCAGGCTCATGGGAGTGAATGTAAAAGTCAGTTATACAGTTCTTGCACTGAGTGATATGATAGTCACAATAAAAGGCATCCAAACTAGCAATACTAAATGTAGTGTACCCTTCTCTATGTCCTGAAAGATGCAGATACCTTCTGTGGTGAGGGAAAACAGAACAATATTTTTTTAAAGTTAATTCTCCTGGTTTTCTCTTTGCTTTGAATGGTTCTTGATCACCTAAGGACTGAGAAAGTAATCAACATAAGTTCCCAGAACTCTGTCTGTTGTGGATTTCCACATGCTTGTCTGCAAGAGCACGTGCACCTGTACATATTCATATAAACATAGGCACTTGAAATTGTTTAGCGGCATTGGCTAAGACATTTCCGGTGCAGTGGCATCTTAATACTGGATCAGGGGATATTTCAGGTTACAAGCAGCTCCAGGAGGTCTCTAGTCCAACCTCCTGCTCAAAACAAGATGCCAGTTTCCGTCTGTGCCACGACACAGGGTCAGCATGAGGTTGGATCTGCGTGAGTTAGGACTTTATCCAGTCAGGTTTTGAAAACCTCTGAGTGTGGGGAGAAACTGCATATCTTCTGTGGGCAGTCTGTTCTGCTGTCTGAGCAACCTTTTCCAGCCTGTTTGAGAAATAATTCAATAAAAAACAAAAAAGATTTTTTTTTTTAAAAAATTAAATAACAAATGTACATTACAGCTTTTTAAGAAGAAAAAGCGTCAAGTTACTTCTGTTATGATTTCAACATCTTAATGCCTTGACTTTGAGAAAACCTTGTCAAACAAAGGACAGGAGCTTTATAAGCAGGTCCTTCAGATTAAAAAAAGAACATTTTCAGAATTCTATTTTCTCCATTGATTTATACATATTATTTGCTAGGACACTGAAGGAAAAAAGTGAAATCTTAGTAAAATCCCAGTGATGCCATTCCACATTGATCAGTGGAATAGTTGGCCAATAATATTTGCAGAAAGAAGTGACATTTGAATGATTATTTGCTTCTTTCAAGTGAAAAACAGGCTGGAACCTTTTCCAGCTGAAAAAAAGCCTTTTCCAGCCTGTTTCAAGCTCTTGTTTCAAGTTATGCCCATTATGTCCTGTCCTTGCATTGTGCACCATTGTGGAGAGTATTGATCTGTCTCCCTGTTTAGGTCTGCTGTTTGGGGAACTTGACCCCAAAGCCATTTCTTCTCTAGGTTGGCCAAACCCATATCCTTCATCCTTTCCTTACAAGGCATGTGATTCAGCCCCCTGAACATCTTGATGCCTGTCTTCTGAACTTGCTCCAGTTAATAGATATATTTCTTATATAGAAGGGAGAAAAACATATTTACACATCCAGTGTACTGCTGAAACACTTAATCTATTCGGGGAATTTTCCCATCAGTCTATACACTAAAGGTTATGATACAAGTTATAAGAATAAGGAGAAATGAAATAGCCTTTTTAAAATGAGTTCAAACTGCACTTGGTAAATTGGAACATGAACTGCACAAGATTGTGGCATTCTGCAGAGGAGTTTGGATTTCTTCAAAAGTAAGTCTATAACTGTAAAATATGTTGTAAGAAAGTAGATGGGAACATTTCATTTTTGTTCAAGATCAAGGCTTTTGGCCAGCCTTAGATTCCTAATATAATGATATTATGATAATATAATGGTTATCACAAGTGGTCTTTTTTTAATCATAGTAGCAGAATACCTAAAAAGTCCTGTTCTTCTCATTTGGTTTCAGAGTGCGTGAAAACAACCAAGCAGGTACTCAGTGTCTCAGTATTACAATGACGTGCACACTCCATTGAAAACCTGCTTTTTTGGGGTACATACTGCCAGCAGGCTTAGAATACTGTTCAAAGATTGTACACTGAATTGAAAGTCTGAAGCCTTACTGTGATAATAGCGGTTCATACTAAGAGACTTGCTGATTACCTCCTATCAAGAGAAAGACTGTGTTTTAACTGTACTTTGTGTATTATTAATAATAGTATTTTTAATGTACTAGCACCTAAAAGAGATATTTGATTGAGAAGGAAGTGCTTAATCGCTAACATTGTAAAGCTAAAGATGAATATCAGTCAGGTGCTAAATCAAGCATAAATTTGGAGGACTTGGATTTATATTTTGAATTCATCCCCTGTGAGGAATTAAACTTGTTTGTACCATGAGTACTTCATGGTCCTTGGCAGAGGACCCCAGATTCTCAATATGGCTTTGGTTTTAGCTGTGTGAAATATATACTCCAGATATTTTGGTAGAGTATCGAGTTTTACAGGTGTTTATGCAGCTGAACATGTTTTTGACTACTTTTTAATATTAGACACCCAAAGTGTAGTGTGGGGACCTTTTCAGGGTGTTGTTTGTTGCTTAGTCACAGGCATCTTGTTCAGCACCATCTAATTTAGCATGTCTCAGCCAAGGTAATGCTCAAATTTGCTGCAAAAGCTCTGACAGCATATCTACTTCCCTCCACCTCCAAAATACCATCTCCAGACAAGCCTCCTCTTTCCTCTCTCTTCAGCTTTTTGCAGATAATTGTCCTGATTCACACAGGGGGAGCAAGTAGAGCAAATTGATTCTCTCTATCCAAAAGGGACAGTGCTGCCCATGAGGCAACTTTTCTTTGAGTTGCTGACTGTCACAGTTTTGCCCCGGTGAGGATGGGATATATGCAGCTGCAAGAGTGCTGCCAATGGAGTGTGTACAGCCAACCTGCTCAAGGAGCGAGCATCTGTAATGCCCCTAATTTAGCAATTTTAGCAATGAAGCCAATCAGTTCTAATTAGTTTGTGATTAAAGAACTAGCTATCTTCTAGGCTGTGCGAAGGGTGCTGGGTAAACTGTCTTCCAGTTTTAGACTGAAATCCCCTTCCAGAAGGCAATCGTCCATGTCCTGTTCATGGCATCAAGCAGTCCATTAACTAGCTGCTTAGTTCTAATTGATGATGCTTTTATTTTTATCAGGTCCTGAGAAAAACACCTTTAATTAGACTAGTGGGGAAATTACAGATTTTCACCTGTGGAAAATCATGTGTTTCACCAGTTGTCTACACAGCTTGTAGAACAAAATGATGTTTCACCATCTCCAGTAAATCACATAGCTTTACTTGACATGATAAAATGATAACCTACTACAATCCAAAGCTCTTGAAGCTGTGTTTTCCATTTTGGCTGTCAAAAATTACCTCTTGTCATACAGAAAAATATGAAACAAAAAAAAGTATTTAATTTTCTATGACCAGGTATCATCTTTCCTACTGGCTACACTAAGTGAAATCCACTATTTCTTTTCCTCATCACACCCTTCTTCTTGCAGTGTGATGGGTTCATTAAAATGGGACAGAGCAGGAAGAGACAGTGGAAAGGGCAAATGCAAAAGTTAATGCAACATTTTCTTCAGCTTTTAATATTGTAAAATGTTACTATTGGATCTTTTATATGCTTAAATTCACAGTCATTCCTTTGCTGTGAAAAGTGTGCTTTCATTTCCTTCCCTTTTGGTTGCAGTTGAAAAAGTTCTCCCACTGCTCCTTCCTGAAAAAAACCCACTCTTTTTTCACATAAAAATTCTGTCATGAGTACTTCTATCTTCTCTAGCTCCAAAAATTTCCTCTTGGAATTTTCATACTGTGAAACCCAGCAGTAACTTAGGGTGAAATTATTTTAGGATTCATAATTAAATTTATTTCCATTTTACATTGGTTTTCATTACATTTATCTTGATTTTTTTTTACATATTTGTCTCCTTAGCAGAAACGTGGAGCCCTGTGAATTAATTCAAACACGACATATAGCTATTGCCAGACCTTGCAAAAATTGTAAGAAATTAGAGCAACATAACTTTTGTTCTGCTGCATCTGAGTCTCTATTCACATAGCACCTGAGTAAACAGTAGATCGTATGTAAGATACTGTTTTCTACTAGCATATATACTTATCAACAATAGTTCTTTTCTAGTTAACTATGTAGTTTAAGCTACTCACGCAAGAAAATTTGTTCAGGGAAGCACTTCAACTTGTTTTCCTAAATGTTTGTTTTTGGCAAGGGTGAGTGTTTTCTTTGGAAGCGAAAAAGCTTTTTTTTAGGTTAGACAATTAACTGTTAGATCACTAAAGCTGCATGAGATGCATACTACCTCAGCAACTAACTGCAAATACATTGAGCTGATGAAAGCTCCCTTCCAGGGCAACTAAAGTTATGCAGTACTTCATGTGAATCATGGCATCAAAACACTTAGTCTGAGTGGGAATTCACAGTACATTCCAAATCTATATTTAAATTCTCTGCATCAAAAAGCTATCAAATATTCATTGCAGAAATGGCCCTGCTAGGATGTTGCTGCCCCTTAGCTTGCAGACTTCAAGCCAAGCCAGAACAGACATGCAGCCCACAGCACCCTCATGATAATTCAGCCCAGCACTCTGGTATCAGAAAAGGGGCTCTTACATAAAGCTTCTTGCACTGAAGGAGCTCCAGCTGAAGAGACCTTGAATTTCTACAGTATTTATAGGTGATGAAAAGGGCACAAAAACATCTCAATCTGCTGCTTTGGTAAATAGCTATGAGCTATGAACACTTCGCAACCTGCATTGTTCTGCTTATTTGGAGCTTCTCATCAAACTAAGGAAAAATGCTTAAACTTCTTTTAAGTAGTAGTTAATACAATTAGTTTAAATGTTGCAATATTTTTGGTGAAGACTTGTTGCAACTTTACTCTTTAGTCTCCAAACAGACTCATAACAAATAGAGGCCACAATTGTTTCAGAAAGTGATGTGTTTGGATACCTCTTTGTCTGTATATACTTTCCAAAAGTGCTTTCTAATTGCAAGAAAGTCCTTTCTTAAACATGATGTCAATCAGTTTTGTAACTAAAAATAATACTCCTGAGGACAAAAGTCCCTTGAGTTTCTTGTCTGAACCTTAAATTTAAAAGCTCTCATGGTCGGTAAGCAGAGGAATGGATTTTTGTACATACTGCTATTGTGCACTGAAGGTCCTCTGAGATTAAATGGTAACAGACAATGAATAAGTCCAGTTGCTTGTACTGAATTTTTACTCATGCTGATAGCCATTGCTATAGGCTTTGGAGTTATACACTGAAGTCTGCATTAGAATTGCTTGCAGCCTGTGGAGCTTTAAAACGATATCAGTTATTTTCGCCCATGTGCCTGGACTAGTACAATAGCAATTTCTTCCATAGTTAGAAATTCTCATGGGTAACTTGTGTTAGAAAATGTAGATTCTATCTACATACTTACCTCGAGGTAGAATTTGTTTTAAACTTGAGAAATTCAGCACAATATTTGGTTGTCTACTTATGCTAATACTAATACTGGCAGTATTCTGAGAGAGCAATAAAGCACCTAAATTTTGAACAACATTTAAAATGTTTTTGCTAAGATACTCCTTAGATCTTTGTGTTAGCGAACAGTAAACAAGTTTTTGTTTTTTTTTTTTTTCCCTTTATCGTCATGTTATTTTGTTCAGAAATAACAAAACTAAAAGTTTTGACATGGTTTAATTATGAAAAATGCATCTCTTTTTATAACATATTTAAAATATTTTTCCTGTACTGTTTTGATTTGGTGAAAAATCAGTAAAAAACATTTCTTATTCCCAAATCAAGCTTACAAATTTTGAGGTTGAAATTCTCTATTTTTGCTTAGAATTTAAGGAATGTTAATTAATGGTATAACTCATGGGTTTAGATTTGAAACATAATTTCATGTGTTACTATATACTGATATATGTAAAATAAAATGTTAAATCTGGTAAATATATATATTGACTTTGTGCATTCAATTTTTACTTTTACAAGTAAAGACAAATAGAGATAATTAGAAGATTAAAAAAATTACAGTACTGGAATAAGATAAAATCAACTGCTGAACTTTAATATGTACTAAAACTAAAAATATAGAGCAATGAAAGAGACAATGGATCACCGATTTCAGTGTGTTTTCTAAAATAAAAACAGAAGAAGGAAGAGGGGAATTGAGTGATATTTAAATGACTGTGTAAATATTTAGGAAACCGTCAAAATATATGGTAATATCATATAGAAATCTTTGAAAAGTTGGCTGTGGTTTGGTCTCTGGCTTAAAACCTGGATAAAATCTAATGAAACCTATAGTGATGTCAGATTTATTAATTACTGTGGATCCTTGCTTAGTAATGAAATATTCTCTCTCCCTTTTGCTTAAACTTCCAAAGTGTCTTTCTCTTTTTCTGCAGGTCTTCTCTGCTCTCAGGCTATCAGACATATTGTAGTCAGAAAGTGAACCAGTAGAGGTGAAGAGATCTCTACTCTCATAGTTTCAAAGCTGCAATCTGTTTATTACAAGGAAATCTAACTTCTGAAAATGTTTTACCCAGTTTTGAGTTCTGTTCATAATAAATATTATACTCCAACATGAGCAATTCCATTGATACTGACTAGTCATGCGCCTGAAAGATGTTTCTTATCCCACTGTACTCTTTTATATACCTTTTCTTTTAAATGCATGATGTGGTTCTTAGTGTGGTTGGCAGAAAACATATCCTATGGTGTCTCCTTGTTATTTTAATGCAGACATTAGTGTTTAGCTTAACATATACATCATAGCAAATCTTGGCTCAACAAGATAATTTATATAATACAGTCACTCTTACATGTAGCAGACTTGTTTTTTAAATGTATGAGAATTCTGAGTGCCTGTGTTCCCTAACTCTGTATGCTCTTTCAAGGAGCTATAAATAAACAATATGAAGGCACTAATTAGAATAAGAAATTTTTTTTCACTCAGATAACAACATTCAAACTGTTGTTAGGGACTCTCTCAAGGTACATAAAAAAGGAAATAGAGAATCTGCTATTAGCAGTGCAACCTTAGTTTGCAAGAGAAGAGAGAAAGAGAAAACTAAGAGAAAACTATCTAGTAAATGTCACATATAGTATATAAGAACAAAACACTCCCATATAACTATGATAGTGGTTTAATTCCACTTTGATATATATTACTCTGCATTTGTTAGAAGTGTTTTGCTGAAACAAGTGTCAAACTTACTGTGAAGGTCAGGAAAAATGTTTTGATATTTCCAATGAAAAATGTTTGTGGGCAGGGCAAGAATTTTTCAGAAGCTTCAGTTACAGAACCAGGAAAACAAAAAAGTTACTTTTTCATTTATGGTGGTGTTAAAATGAAAATTATTGAAGCATTGTCACTTAATGTGAAATGTTCTTTTTTCTATTTTGTATTTAAAAGCTGTTTAAAATATGTGAGGTTTCAGCCCAGTTCTGAATAGGATGGTTTTTTAAGTATCTGTATTATTCTAGGGACTGAAAAATTCTTTCTTTCTCAGACTTTTCTTAATTGGTCTTGCTGTCTTGTAAGTTTTTTTCATTTTGGTTTTTTGGGTTTTGATTGGGGTTTTTTGTGAGTCCATGTAAAGAGGCATAAGCCCTAAAAAATTACATCAAGGGCCAATTCACTAAATCACAAACCCACATCCATCAGTTGCTGGAGAACAGCAGACAGTTAAACTGCTTCATTTCACTCTCTCTGCTTCTACATTCTCAATTTTCTTTTTGGAATGGCTGAGAAAATTGATATAATCCTTGGCTTCCTCTCTGAATTGCTTCCTGAACTGACACCACACTATTACAGAGAAGCCGCAGGTTTTGTGATGCTCTCTGCAAACTAAGTCATGCATCACTGTTATCGTGCAGCTGTTAGAAAACTCAACTCTCCCACCATAAAAGTATATCATGCCCTTAAGTTTGAGTAACAGAAGATGATGATCTGCATTATTTGTTCAGAGAGATCAAGCTCTGTATTGTGTGAGGAAAACAGCTGAATAATCGGGAAGACTTCAATAGACGCAACATATGCTCCTGGTGCTTCCTGCTGAGACTGCTGAAATGGCTTCGTTACAGATGCCAGCTTTCTGTGCAATAACACTGTTGCTGCAAAGGTGGGAAGTTCTAACCAATTCTGGCAAATAGAGGATTACCATGCCTGAGCTGAAGAGTGGGAGACCACTTACAAATTACTGTGTTTTAGTTGTGATCAGGATTGGCCCACAGAAAAAATCAATTGAACACAATATTTATCTTTGACTTCGTTTGCTTCCAAGTGCATCTTAAGTAAAACTGTTTTGAGAGCCAAGTAATGGGGATAAATAATTTAGCAGTGAGTAAAAAATGTGAATTGCAATTATGAACTGAAAAAGTATTACTGGATGTCCAAAATCCAGACTTTTCAAAACAGAAGTTTGGAAAAATACCTCAGCAGTTGCAGAGATGCACCAACTGTCTTTGAGCAGTAATTTTGTATAACGGTATATAAAAAAGGCAGGTAAATGGAGGCAAATGGAATAAAAGCTGTCAGCGAGAAACTATTCTAAGACCATTGCAATTTTTTCTCCCCTCTTCCACATGACTTGTCCTCCCACCATTACCCCAGAGAGATTTCTCCCCTTATTCAATGCACAGTTCATAAAAGATTTGTTTTTCAGCACATATGAGTGGGGACAGGGTCACAAAAGAGTGGATGGGACTGAGGAAAGGAAGGAGGAATACAGGCTCTGGGTAAAGGATCTTTCCTTGCCAGTGACAAATCCACAGTTAGGAAATTCTTGGCCCTCATTGTCACTGCTAAGCCGACTCTTCTCACTGGCTGAAGGACAAGACGTGCCAGTCTGATGTTTTGTTTTGTTCTGGGTTTGTTTTTTTTAACCTTTCTTTTCCTGAGAATGACTTATTTTGACTGAGGTTGCCAAACTTAAGTGTAAGATACATAATTTAAACAATAGCCAGCATAGAAATAAGTGTTGCAAAATACTATAAAGGTTAATCTATAGTCGGCAGTTGAGTTTTTAAAGCATAGAATATGTCCATTTCTATTATTAGTCCATTAATATTATTCCATTATTAGATGTATTAATAAATCACACAGAAAAATCACAAGCATAACATTTTTAGGTTAGTAAAACAAAAGATCTAGCTGTAACAGATTATGGTGAAAAAATAATTTCCATTCTAAGTAAAAGACTGTGACACATTGCAACAAGTGAAAATTTTAAAAAAGAACATCTCTAAAATTTCTACTTGAGAGTTTTCAGAGAGGAAAGTTGGAAGCTTTCTTGGTTTTAAAGTTTGATTTTGACAAGATTTTGGGAATTAGTACCGCTGAAAAATGGAAGAAGTCATACGGTGAGCCAGTATTTGAACTGAGAATGATAAGTGAACTACCCACTTTTGTTCCAATCAGTTCTAGACATCGAAAAAACAATAATGAAGGAGATTGATGAAGAGAAGAGGGCCATTGAGTAGAGGTTAGGAGAGAATACCTTGAAACATTCTAGATCCGACATGGAGCTCTAGCTTTGTGTTCTTACTGTTGTTTGCAGTATTCTTCTAACCTTAGAATACTAAGATTTGATGATTATTTTGTCAATATTAGCATCCTATTCCCACAAACGCTGCATGCCCATACCAGCTATCTCTACTCTTCTAAACTATGGAGCCCTTCTCCTGCCTCCCAAAGTTCTCTAGTGCCCAAAACCTTTCTCAAACCCTGCATCATCACAACATTGTTCCAGTTTGAAGCTCTAACCAGCTGTTGTATACAAGGTCCTTGACTTCAGCCTTTTGTCTTCAAGCAACATAAATTAAGATTTTAACTAGATATATGAGATGGAATCTAAAAAATATCAAAATGATCATGAGAGATAATGAAGGCTGCATTTTAACATAAATTGCTTTCAATTATACCTTATGGAAACAGAAAGATTTGTGAGACAGAAGGAATGGGATTGCTCGGAAATGTTTGGAGAACTAGTGATTTCCAGAAACAGGGCAGTTAAACAAATAAACAGGTATTGTTTTTCTTCTGTGTCACAAGTTACAAAACAAGTATATCCATTTGCCTTATTTAGAATTTTTTATATTTTTAAGACAAAAATCACTAGGAACTTTGCTCTGAAATTTTCCTATTGTCATGGACTTATATGTGCACAGAAGTTATTTCTACATGTGCTTTAAGATTATCATTAAGAATAGGTTTTCTAGAACTTGGATGAATTATGCAACATTTATAACCCAGCAGATTATTCCCCTGCTGATGAGATCAACAACTTAAGTTTTGATTGTTTAAGATAGTTGTTTCTCTCTCACAGGTGATATGACTACCCATGTATGAATTCATTACCTTACCTCTCTTACATTAATCTTTATTAACTTACTGCATGCTCTTAAGTTTTTAATGAAGATGCATTTTAATTTATTGTTGTAAAGGCTTGGTTTATCTTGATGATGTTCCCTGAAATCTCTTGATTCCCAATTCATACCCATGGAATTAACAATATCATCTGCTTCACCTTCTTCCCCCTCAGACTAGTATCCCCAGTCACATCCCTATCCACCTAATCCATGTCTCACCTTCCTACTATTCTGCTCCTTATCAATCCCTGTCATAGCTGAATTACACCATCCTGAGCAGGATACACAGTTTTTCCTGCAGCATAAGAAATATAGGATGAAAAGGGGAAATGAGGCACAGGTATTGAGACAGTACCCCCAGCAGCAGTCCAGCTTGTCAGTCTCGCTCAGGAGGTGCAAGAGTACCTGTAGCAACTCTTTCACATTTGAAGGCTTTCGGGGATCGTTCCTGTGAGTTACTTTAGTGTTCCCAAAAGAGGTTTCAAATGGATGGATCCAGGCACAACGGACAGATTTCCTGGGCTAGTGTCATTGCTCTCCTAGATCTTCTCAAGCACAAGATAATAGCATTAGTACTTATGTCTCTGTACTTTCTTCATTGGTTGGGGAAAGCCTTGACATCCTGCTGATGTCAGGTTTACACTTTTCCACAGCTGGATTGGGAGACTTGCTGGAAAACACCACGGCTCATTTCCCCGGATTACTGTTGTTTTGGAGATCAGAAGGGGTGGTGTGAGCCCAGTTCTTGTCTCAGTTCTTGACACCATGGGTCAGACAAGTGCAGGTTCGATAACTGGGAACATCTTCTTGCTCTTTTTGACAGTGACACAGCCTAAGCAATTTTTCCAGAGGAAAACCTGTAGGATGAAAAATTGAAGTGATAATTAAGAAAGCATTAAAACATTTATTTGATGAGGTACAAACTGTTATGTTCTCTCAAGTCACCAATGTGTGTAGAGACATGCCTCATAGAGCTGAGAGTCAAGCTATAAATGAAACAATTATTACTTGGCATACAAGTCTGAAGAAAAATTAAATCATGTTTTCCAGTCAAGTAATATTATATCTGTATGAGCTGACCATATTTATGGCTTAGACAATATGCATAATTTTATTGCTATACATTAACATTTATTTAGAGCAGTGCAATGTAATTTAAGTTGATGAGCTCTTGTCACCTTTATAAATTGCTAGTTTAGATGTTTGAGTGTTCCAGAGAGAGAAAATGAAAAGAAACCTCATGAAGAAAGAGCACATAAACCAATGGGCTGTGATTTTTAGTTATGCAAAGCACAGAGACTCCTCTTGCCTATTGCCTTCTGAGTTTGACTGGTTTAAAATTGATAATTCTGTGATGTTCCTTACCCCTTTGTATGTATAGACACACATTCAGTCCCAATAAATGAGTTTTTTCCTCTGTAAATTTTATGATAAATTGGTTTATGATAACATATCTACAGACAGTAAAGGTAAAATCTTATGCCATGGAAGAAATTTAAGCAAAAATATTTTATATGATATTTTTAAACTACAGTATAACATAGGAGAGAATAAAACTGTTTTTTTTTTCCCTTTTAAAATCTCTATCACTTAGTACATTGTACTTGCTTAAGTGTTTGCAACCTTTAGTGTTTTATGCCCCAGAATTTATTACAGAAAATGATTCCACTCTGTTTTTCACCAAACCCCCACCCCTCAGCATACACATTTATCC
Source organism: Dasyornis broadbenti (assembly GCA_013397935.1). Taxonomy (NCBI): domain Eukaryota; kingdom Metazoa; phylum Chordata; class Aves; order Passeriformes; family Dasyornithidae; genus Dasyornis; species Dasyornis broadbenti. The sequence goes on along the minus strand of VZRN01004072.1, from coordinate 3,184,346 downwards.
ATTTATATGATGGTAATTATATTTATCTTGGCAATAAAAGTGGATCTCATTCTAACTCCTGTCCTGAGCATCCTGTTTAGAGAGGGTGGAAGCTCTGGGAGCACGTACAGGTTACTGACTGCGCTGTGTCTGCAGCAGTTCTGTAAACCCTGTCCTTCACTTGTTGTCCCACAGTCCTTAACAAGGCAGGAACAATTAAATTGGAGAGCATGAGCTCTACCCATCATTTGCTGTTGGAAGGCAGTTTCCAAATGAAATAAGTTAGTAAATTTGTAAACTAATTAAGCTTCATGTTTTCCATCCTTCATGTCTTCTTTTATGTCTGGGCAATGCACTGCAACTAATTGTGTAATTTTCAGCATGTTCAAGGAAAGGTTTTTCCTGTTTATTTGTTTGCAGTAGGGTTGCATTATTCACTGATTATTTGTCATTCATTAGACAGCATGTTTTAAAGAGTGTCTGTAAAGTTACTTGTACAAATCACAAAAGCGATCTCTACCTTCCTCTCCAAATGGTTTTTAGCTTTTCAAGAAGTAGTGATTGCATTCTTTTTAACTAATCCCTGAGGAGAAATAAAAGCACACCATCATTTTTCAAATCCATCTATTGCTTCCAGTGCTCAGGGGTGTTTAAAGCACAAACCACTATTGCTTGTCAGATTTCAAATTTGTTCATATGTTATCACTGTAACGCAAGATGGTGGAACTGAAGTGCAGCAGACAAACAGAAGAAAGGCTTCTGAGTATAATCCCTGATTTTTTTTCCTGTGTCATATGGGCTTGCATATTTTGTCTAAAGAAAGATCTTGTGTCCAGTATATTCTCAGGCATAAACAGTGTACTTCTAAAAACTTGGGTTCAGCAAAATTTATGTCTTGAACTGGTAAAAACCTGTGTTTATACATAAAAAAGAAACATTAAAAATAAGATAGAGAAGGTTAAAATTTAGAAAACAATTATGCATAAACTTTTGTCTCATTTCTAAATAATCTTAAATAATATGACTGAATTATGTTCAATTGAATGAGTTGATAACCTGGTAGATAACCTAGCTGTCTTTTCTTCTGTTCACTGAGGCAAGAGGAACCTGACAGTAGACTTCAGCAGGGCAAATTTCACATCAAGATTTGCAGACCACTTTTTCACTGGAAAATGAAGACTTGCACCTTTGAAATCAACATCTGAGTTCCTGTATAGGAGATGAGATTTCTTGTTTATTTACTTATAATATAATTTTCCTGAGCTTTATTTTTTATTTTAATACTGTCACCTATTAATGTAAGAGTTTCCTTGTACTTGGGCATAGATGATGAATCTGGGCAATTCCTGCAGAATAAAAATTATGTGATGTATTGATTTGCTCTGTGTTCCCTCTGAAGGATAAATGTCCCTGTAGGAAACAGCACAAAGTACATGGTTCTCAATGTGAAGCATAATTCACTAGTAAATACAGGAAAATGTCTTAGAATAAGCACTTTTCGCTGTGGAGACAGATGGTCACATCACTTGGCAAGTGTTCAGCTTTTTTCCCTGAGATGTTTAAATAATGTTTATCAAACAATAGGCAGAGATAAAAATCAAGACAGCCTTAAATTTGTCTAAAACAGAATGGCAGGCTGCTCTAGAAGTGTCCTATAAATAACAATAAACAACTGTTGAATGAAAGTCAGTAAGATGGAAAGAGAATTTTTCTACTGGATTGTTGAATTACATGTGTGTCTACATGTTTTTTTCTTGTAGTGAAATCTTCTGTCCTCCTTCCTAGCCCAGAACCCAACATACTGTTTGCATACCTGGCACAGTGTACAATGATTAGAGGCAAAACCAGATGGCCATATTTTTTACTTGTCTTGTTTATTTAGGTGACAAATAGATGAATCCTGACTTTACCTGTCAATCCAACTGTAATTGTTTATGTTCCACTGTGAATTTTTTGCATGCAAGTGCTCATGCAGGTACACACTTGTGCACACACAAACAGAAGTAAACTCTTTCTCTTTCTTCTGTAGGCTTAGAAAGGATTGCGAGAGATTCCGCCTACGAACAAGAAGGAAAAGTTCAATTTGTGATTGATGCAGTGTATTCCATGGCCTATGCCCTTCACAACATGCATAAAGATCTCTGTCCTGGCTATATTGGTCTGTGCCCACGGATGAGCACAACTGATGGTAAAGAGCTGCTCAGCTATATCCGAGCAGTAAACTTCAATGGTAAGTTGCCTGTACTCTTTTTTTGCCCCTCTCTTCTTTAAATGTTCCATAAATGACAAGTTGGGGTTTATTCTTTATATAGGACACTTTAAAGCACAGTGGAAAACAGGATTAGAAGCAGTTCTCATTTAATCAGAACTGTGAGTTTTTCCACCTGCTCTGAAAACTCGAGTGTATTTTTCATCTTAACATTTTTCATCTTAACATTAAGCTGCTCTCAAAAGAGGCAGATGTTAAAAATATGAATCTTTCGATCAAAATATTCCAGTGAAAAGCTGCTATTATGGAAACAAATTGAGGACTCATGCAGTCTTATTGACAGATTCAAATCATTTGATAGTGGTTGCTTATGTGTTTGCAAGGGAATGTATTAAAAAAAATACCCTTTTGAAAATCTCCTTCTTCTGAAATTAATTGATAATTTCCTACACAAGCAAATAGTGACTTTGCTTTCAATTTAAATATTTAAATTTCATTTAAAACACTCACTAGCTATTCCAGCTTCTTTTCCATTTCATTGTTTTTGACTCAGTAATTTAGTGAGCTTTAACACAACTAAAATATATATTTTTAAACAACACTAGATAGTATTCTGTGGAGCTAGAATCTGCCTGCTGGGGAAATGTAGTTACAGATGCTTATGCTGTTAGCAGTAGAGGCCAATAAAAACAGGATTAATTTATGAATGTAGGTTTGAAAAGTGTAGAACACATTTGGTGAAATAAAGTTGCTGAAAACTTAAATTATTTCATTAGAAGTCATAATTATTATACACAATATTTGCCATTGTTTTATAAATAAATAGAGTGTTTACTCTGTTTTGGATGGGGTTTTTTCCCCTTACTTGGTGGCAATTCATGTAGTACACATGCCTTCTAACTATGCAGAGAGAAGCACTCTCTATCACAATTTGTTCCGATGACTTCAGCTGCAAGCAATTCTGAAAAAACACAAGGTCATTTCGAATATAACTTCTGACTGGAAGCTTTTTTTGCTTTAGGTAATTCACCAGACCATTTGGTCGATACAAATGTTGGTTATAATTCACAGTATTTTCTTCTTATGCAATTTTCATGAAAAGGGAATCCCTGTCTCCAAGAATATCAAGGTATAAGGAGTCTAAATGATTCTTTAGTGATTTTAAAGAACACCTGGGACATAATATGTTCCTGGCAAATGGGACATGTTGTGATAATGACAAAGGTAGGCAGCATATTGTAAGGTTTGCAGTGATAATTACCTGCATTTCCAGTAGATGTTTTTCTGGGTCTGTGTTAAAGCACAAAGTGATCTATTTTCATTTGGTGAGCATGAAAGTTTAGCATAATAAGATAAGCTGTACATTTTATATGAAACCTTCCTTTCCCTAGATAGTTGTATTTCATCAATACCTGTCATGATTTCTGTTGCTGACTCTAAGTATGGCAATAAGAGGAGATGAAAGCATTCTGGTTACTAAAGAAAATGTATTTGATTTTGAAATCGTGATTTACCGAAAGAGAGGGGAAAAAAAGAAAAAGAAACATTTATTTGAGGTTAACTTCCTGTCCCATGGGATATGGTAAATGTTCCCTGTACTAGGCTAGTCCACATTGTGTACTTGTGTACCAATATTTTGGGTGTGTTATATGCCCAAATATTTTATTTTGTTAGTCATGCATTTGGAGGCATAAGTAGAGGATGATCTTAAACATTTTACCTTTTTCTATTAACCCCAAATTCCTGTTCCTCAGGACAGTACTACTGCTGACCCTGGCAGAGGTGAATATCTACATAGATTACAAGACCTCTTGTGCTGGGAGTGAACAGTAGTGCTGCGTGTCATTTTTGATGTGCATCCCAGCCTCAATCATTAAAAATATCTTACATTAAAAATTAACTGACACCTGAAAGGAAGACCCTGGTTTTCTTAGCCTCTCAAGACACCATTTTTCTAACCTAGCAAGCACAGGCTCACAGGCTGGCTGAAGCTGGCAAGGACCTCTGCCTACTCCAACCCTCTGCCTAGTTCAGAATCAGCATAATCAGGTTACTTAGGACCATGCCTAACCAGGTTTTAAAAATCTACAGGAGTGGAAAATACTCCAAAATTCTCTCTGAGTGATCAATTACAATATATGATCATATTCACAGTAAAAAAATATAATATGATTAAACAACTTTTCCTGTGTTTTAGAATTAAGCTTCTGCTCTTCAAGGTGATAGTAATTTCTAATGTATCAAGAAATCACTGACATTTTTGAGACAGGCAGTTTTTCCTTTTCTTCAGTATCAATTCCCCCACATGATCCTACCCTTAAGCATATTAAACCAACTTCTCACCTCCCTTAATTCAGTATATCCCTTAACAAAAATGTAGTGATGAGTAGGTTCAAGTTCAGTTAATATGCTGTCACATTCAACTTAGTGGGTTTCACCTCACGAAGTGTGACCTGTATTCTGAATGACCTCTGTCTGTCTTACAGAGGGTATTTGCAAGGGTAAGAAAATACACATATTTCTGGTTGTTGGAATGACTCTTTTGCTTTTGATTGCAAGAAATCACTTTGAACTGTATTTGTTGTTGTTGACTCAGTTTATTTTAATTTACAATTACAATTTAATTTACAATTTAATTTACAAATTATGAAAATTTGCTTCCCTGAAGGATTCATCTGTGTAATATTCCATGACACTTTCACGACTGAAGGGTGATCATAACCACCAGCGCACATAGTACTGATGTGATTGATAAGACATTTTTTCCTGCTTAGATATTCTTTCAGTTGTATGCTAAATGCAGGAAATCTCACAGTTCATCATGATTTTAAATGGGATAGAAGTTGATTGGTAATAGAAATAAAGAAATTTATTTGTACGTGAGATGTGAGTTACTGCTGACTCTAGACTCCTGTTTTACTATTGCTGTGTTTTTCATAGGACGGTTAGGAAAGAATGATATCTAAAATAAATTCCTTTTCATTTATAATGGGCATTTTAAAAATTAATTTAATTCAATAGGAAAAGAAACCTTTAACATGTAACTAGTACAGCTTATTGCTGTGTACATCTAAAGAGTTTTTAAATGAAAATATAACAGCAGTATGCTGAGATATGACACACTTAGTACCTTGGTTCTTGATGGTTACTTTTAGTAGACCATAACCAGCCCATTCTGTTTCTTTGATCAATGAATACTTAGACCTTTTGAAAGTTTCATGGTTCTACTAATCTTTCTTTTTCCCAAGCAAAAAGTGAATATTATCACTTAAGATGTTCTTATTTTAATAAGGTGCCACTTTTGAAAGATTTTACCTATCACTCTTTGTATCCAAATGAGATATTTATGCAAAACTGGTGTTTCATATTTAAAGTTATCTAAAGAGAAGAGTTTTTCTGTTAATTAGGTCAATAAATGGTGATATGCAAAATAGTGTAATTGTGGCATGATTCAATATGTTTTCCCATCACATTGCTCTAGTGTTCTCATTCCATTTAACTTCATTATTCTGTCTACAAAACAAGCAGGTGTTTTACAAGAGTTTTTACCCTGGCATGTGCTGACTACTTCATGAGAAGTGCTCTGTTGAATTCAACATAAGTGCTCATCATTTAACAGAAACAGGACTTGAGCATGTATTTGTGGTGGATGGAAGTGTTTCAAATGTGGTTTTCTTTAGAATTTAAGAGAAAGATTTGTCTTTGTACTTCCTTTGAGAAGTACAGTTCTTGGACAAAGAATTACAGCACGGATACAGTGCTACTTCTCGGGTGGGAATAAAACTCTCTCTCTCTCCCCGCCACCTCCCTTGTATGTGTGTGTGTCTCCCTTCTGCCAGCCTCTCTCTTTATAGGCAGTGTAGGGTAGCTGTTTTTTGCCTGCCTTTAGTCACTGGCTCCCCTCTGCCATCAATGCTTAGGTAAATGTCTGCTTCTTCAGGAGGTCACTGCAACATCACTTCCCTCTCCTGGTGAGGAAAAGACTTGAAATATATTCTAAGTCCGTAAGTTTTTCTTTGGTCTTCTCTGGACAAAGTAAAGCAACTATGTTGCTTGCTTGGATTTTGTGACAAATCTACAATAACACTGGAACACTTTTTTTAAAAATTGTGCAATCTCCATGCTTGGAGACACTCAAAACCTGACTGGACACAGGCAACCTGTTCTAGCTGGGCTTGCTCTAAGAGGGGTTAAACTAGGTGATTTTCAGAGTTCCCTGCCCATCTCAGTTGGCTGTGATTCTATAACATTAGCTGGACTTCAAAGAAAGAAAGATATTATCATTTAACCCTGCATTACGATGTGTTACTCTATTCTTCTGGACCTAATTTCATAGTCTCAGCAGACAAGTAAGTCTTGCTGTTGTTTGTTTTTTAGATATGTTATTTTAATGCCTTTGAGAAAAGATTAATTTTGGCTGAACACACAGAGACACACTGCAGCATTAACCCCATTTTAAAAGGAAGCATCAAAAAAATTCATCCTGAAAGGGCAGAATAATGCCAGAGAATGAGAATAAAAGAACAGAAGCTAGCAGGCTAGCTCAAAATAAGGTGTCGACTAAAATAAAAATTAATGATCACTCAGCATTGTAATATTTTTGTTTGAGAAAACATTATCTATACAGGACATTTAAAAAAGAAACAACAAAAGAATGAGATGTCTTATAAAGAATTTTGAACCCTCCTGAGAATCATTATTGTGGAATCAGCCATTTACAAAATTAATCTTCTTCTGCTATCTTTTGAAGTTGCTAAGACATCAATCTATGCAAAACTCTCCTGACTTAATATTCAGCTCAGACTGTTTTAAATATTTTCTTCAAGAAAGCTGACACCTCTCTATTCTTTCACTGAGTACAAAATTTGCATTCTCAAATCATTATTTATCATTAAAACAGAAGCTTTAAAATGGTGCACTTTCAGGCTGATAAGTTTTGACATTTTTTGAGACATTAAACACAATAGAACTAAATGTCCCACTTAAAATGCACTGGTGCTATGCTCCTCTCTCAGGTTTTTAAAATTCCTACTCTCAAGGCTACCACTTCCCATAGAGAAAAAAAACCTTTTAAAAATAGTTTAAATTAGGCACATCTTGCATTTTTTTTGCAAGTTATGAGTTCTTATACACAGCTCATAATTTAGAAGTTCTTACTGTCAGAAACACTTAGGATCATATGATGCCACTGGTACCATATTCTGATAGGGTCAAAAAACTATGTACAATGTGAGATAATAGCAGATATGGACAAATAAGATTAACAATGATTTGGGAAGGGCTGAACTCTGCTGACCTTGCTAAGATTCACTGTGGTAGCAAATCTAGTTTCACTAATCTGTACTATGCTGAAAACATAGTTACAGCTTTCAACTGCAGAAGTGGGAGTGGCTGGGGGAGTGTCTGCTACAGTTTTATTAAGATCTGTGATGTTTCTTCTCTCGCAGTTAAATCACGTCATAATTCTATGTATTTTTTTAGAAATCTTGGTAGTACAGAGAAATGTTTGAAAACATGGCTAAAGCTTGAACTAACATAGACCTGAATTCATAAAATCCAAGAATTCAAAATTCTTTCCATGTACTTTGGGCATAGTTTCACAGGTCTCTGACTTTGCTTGCGAATGCATTGGGGGCTGTGGCACACCACTTGTGACAAAGAATCCTGCTTTCTAGTTTCCCAAGCCTTTATGTTAAACAAATAAAGGAATTGTACCTCTGTTAATTTATTATTGGGTATTAGCAGGGAATGATTTCAAATAAATTCTGCTTTGGCATGCTAATTATTTTAATGGAATTAATCCAGGTGGCTGTACAAGGAACTAAAATTGCAGAGTGATCTGAATCACTCTTAATGGATATAAGTAATGTACGGCCGTAATGAAAGCATGTGTAGCAGGCAAAGCTTGGAGCTGCTGTGATTCTGAGGTACCTCACAAATCCATGTAATTAAAATCAGTGATTATGAAAATGCTTGGTGTGAAATTAGAAGGTAGAACCTAAAAGCAAGTGCAATTTATAGGCATGCTTTTGCTTATGTACAGATCTTAAGTGCTGATTAATTGAGCAATATATATGCTCTACATACAAAATTCATGATGCAGAACTTGACTGAGGTCAATTCTGTTTTAAGAAACAAGGTCTAATTCATAAGGTATTTTAATAATTAATATGTAAGGGCTGATGATAAAGGATTTACTCTCATTACTCAATGAAAATTGATTTGCATTTCCTGATAGGTAAGGATATTCAGATATATCCTTTCCAATATGATCAAGTGAAAAACTCAAGCTGTAGCAAGGAACAGTACAAATTAACCCTCGTCATTCCAAGCAAAAAAGTATCTGAGTGCGAAGAAATTATTTTTTTTACCTTATAGTCCATATAAGAAACATCATAGTTTCCGTACTGCAGCATTTTTAAGCCCTTCAGATATCCTTACCTTTATTAACAGTAAGGAGGCCAGACACATGTTTTGAGGAAAAGAATAACTTGGATAGCTTCCTAGCCTGAATGTTTAAATTTAAAATCTCCTCTTAAATCTATCAAATCAAGTATGAATGTTTGTACAAACTTTTAATTTTCCCACTTGTTGATTTATGACCCATTTGGTAACACAACTGTTCTGCAAGCCATCAGGACAGGTGTGAGAGGAAATGGATTGGTTTTAATACCTCTGTAACTGAATAATATGAGCCTTTTTAATTTTCCTTTAACAATTTTTACTTAAAAATGAAAAAAGACACAGTAGAGAGAATATCAAAGGGAAAAGGGAAAAAGATTTTGTTAATGGCATTTGATAGTATAAATAAGCTGCATTTATAATTCATTTGTAAAAAGTGGTCTACCTAGTAATGGCCTATAGGTGACAAACTCAAAAAATAGAGTAACTCTTTAGGAAGGTTACTGTCAGTGAAATTATCTTGACAAATCTTACATTTGAAAATAAAGAGAAAAATAACAATTTCTTTATATTAAAGGGAATGGCAGTGATATCAGGTAAACTAAATACTGTAGCATAGGAATCACAGTGAGTAGAGAATATTTTTATAATTAGTAGACATTACTGACATCATCAGATAGCACTGTTTAGTTTTCTGCTCTGGAGAGATGTACTCAGCAGTAATCAACCAAATCGAGATGTGTAATCAAAGCAGTGCTGGATTCAAGTGCAAATTAGACATGTTAGACCTTGTTACCAGATGTGACCTCAAGCAAAAACAGGGAGAATCTGAGGAAAAAGCAAAATATTTAAGAAGAAAGTGACAGGATTGAGTTAATCCCTTACAGGCCTATGGGTTTCCCTGTTTCAGTAGCTGGTGAAGTCTACAGTGTCTTGTTCGTCATCTAACTGATGGGAAAGGCTGGTTCCTCTCAGGGCTACCAGAGAGAGCCTGTTCGTTTGCATTTAGACACCATAGCAGCTCATCCACTCCTCTATGTTTTCTGCAGTCAGGTGCGAGTCAGAGGTTTTCTCAATGGCTGGTTAAAGCATTTCTAAGAGGATGAAATATTAAGTATGTGGAAGATACTTTATCTTAGAAGCTTCTCTACTCCAGCAATGGAAATATTTCTTATTATTTCTGGGGATTAAGGCATCCAATAATTTTGGCCACATAGCAAATTATGTTTTATGCTGAAGAGATTGGACCCAAAATGTTGCTCCCCATAGTCTTAGACAAATCTCTCCCTTGTAATCCTGAAATAAAATGGATTTGATGCACAAATTCCCGAGATGTTTTAATTTAAATAGAGAATCCTCTTGTTACCTTATTATCAGAATTGAACACTTGATAATTTAGGTAAAATAATTTTTGGTAAAGATTTTACTTGCAATTCTATGGATTCTATGCTTAATGCACATCCAAAGTGATAGTGAGGCTTCCATATGAATATTTTTCAATTTGTGCTAACTTCTTTAGGTTATCAACTTTTATAATAAGCATTCAGAGTGCTTGCTAAAGACATTTGTAATGACAATTTACCAATATAACAAAAAATAAAGAAGTAGAAACTTTGATCTATTCAGGTTAAATTAATCAAGGAAAAATGCTCTTAAAAGATGATTGCAATAATTTTTTGCCTTTAATCTGTGATCTTGTCCTAAAAGCACAACAACATTCAAATATCAGAGCAGACAGAAATTGGTGCTGGTTACTATTGTTCAGAAGCGTCCAAAGCTTGGATGCATTAAAATCCAATGAGCCAATATGAATGCTCTGAGATTATGAGTATTTAACTTAATTGAATTGACTCACCTTTTTTATTTCACGTTCTGAAATGGAACAATGTCATTCAGTTTACACAAACATTTCTTGAAAAGTAGATAATAAATTTTACCTGTTCCTTGTTTAACTGAAAAAGGAAAAATCTGTATTCTAACCAGAAAACCTCAGAAACATTATATTTATCAACACTAAGTTTATACAGTTTCAACAGTCCTATATTCAATAGAACATTTAGTGTTTATTTTATTGAGTGTGGAATTCCAGTGTTCATCAGCCATACTGGACACCAGCTATAAAATAGTAGTCACCCTAACAATTTTAAAGGATTCCTAAAAAGATATGAAAAACCAAAATCCAGGTGAACTGGCAAGCAAACAGATAGAAAAAAAGTTTGCCTTTAAAATCAATTATTTTTGTTATGGGTATCATCTAGTCACTTAGATGTGGCTTCAGTTTGGTTGTTGCCCTTGCTGTATACTGGAAGATAGTTCCTAAGAGCTTGGAAAGCCTCCTTATAACGCAGTGGTTACCTGAGCTGTCTCAGGAATACAAAACATCCTGAGATTATAGATGTGCTCTCTGCCACACGTTTATTTGCAGGAGTAGAAGAGCGGCACAGTAAGAGATAGTCCTTGACATTCACTAAATGAATATTTCCCTGGGAGCTGTATCTGTTTCAGTGGAAAGGCAAGGGAGTTTGTGTTTGTTTGTGGCAGGCAGAGGATAGAATTTGTATAGACTTGGTGGAAAGGAAGTAGTTATATATCACCCATGCATTGTTCAGAAGTAGCTATATATCACCCATGCATTGTTCAGAATTTCTTTTTTTTCAGGGCTTGCCGTACATGTACTCATCAAACTCTTTAAGATGATAAGAAATGCAAAATTCTGTATCTTATGGAGACCTAAGTAATAGATTTCTTTCCTTTGACTGTAAAGACAAGACAACAGATAAAATCATGGAAGATACATTTTTGCTCACTCTGAGCTCCAGCTGGATCAATGTTTGGTTTTCCTGTGTGATTCTTCAGCCATCCTAGGACTACCCTGGCTTTGCTCCAATATAGCTTGATCCTGAGTTGAGAGACAAAAATGTATTGGCAGTGTTCCTGTGTCACACATAATCACATTTTATAAATATATCCCTAGGTAGTATCAAGTCACAACACATAATATGGCCAGTTATGGTAGCTGTGTCCCACTTTTTAGAGATGATTATTATGCATTTTAAAGGAAAGCAAAAATGATATATGGAACCTCAAGTCATCATCAGCACGCAGGATATGCAGCTACAGGGCAGTTACACTCCTCAAAACATGCCAGACTTTGCAAACTTGAAAGGCTTATTTAGTGCAGTCTCTGGTGTGGTTCTTCCAAGTCCTACCCAGGATCTGAAGAGAAAGCCTCAGGATATTACAGTCCACTGCTTTTCACGTTAGAGAAAAACAACTAAAGGTGCTTGAAAATAATCCTTATATTGACATACAGCCACTGTGGGAAGGTTTCTGCCAAGCCAGCTGGCTTTTAAGGCTCCAGCTCTTGATAGTTACAAATTGTTGTATTGATCCTCCTTTATGCATGGACTAATTGCAGCTCAGACACTGATAATTTTTTTCTGTTTGTCACTTTCACTGTTTCTTACCAGCAAGGGATATTGTTTACAGACAATGTGCTTAGGCAAGGTTTCTTTCTTACCTGGGCATAAAATGCTCATGGTTTTGTTCTTGTTGTAATAAGCGAGTACTTCTAAACCTTGTATAGTGAAACAGAAAATTTGAGGAATGTGTAAAATAAAAAGAAAGTAATGTTCAAGCTGATGTTCCTAAACCTAAGTTGTTAATTCAATTTTTTAATGCATACATCACTTTGCACAGCAAATATGAAGGGGTAAGTCGTAGTTTAGATGGAGTGTTTTAGTGAATTATTGCGTGGTATGTCGACACAACTGGCTGTTGTGTTGTGCCTAGGCAGTGCCATGTCAGCAGAGCTGAGAGTTGCCTCCCTCAGCATCCAGGATCCCTGTGAGTTTGTAGCTGCATTTCTCTTGATTTCTGTCTGGAGGGGACAACACAGATCAGAAAAATAGGCAAAAAATAAGTGTACCTCTCCTTCTTGGATCTGAGCTGCATTGCGGGTGAAGAAGAAGCTGTGTGCCTCACTGGTTGGGCTAAAGAGCCTCTGAAAAGGGTAAATGCTGGTACTTCAGTAACTTAGAGATGTAAATTGGTGCCACATGGACAGTTCTTAGATGATTAAATTCAACTCAGATCTTGGTCACTAAAACAGTTGTCTAAGTCCAGCTCTTCCTTGTTGTTCCTTGTCTTATAAAAACCTTGTCCTGTTTTATATGGATGATTTTCAGATTGTGAAGTCCTCGGAGTCTGGGATAACACACACCTTGTAAATATAGACTTACAGTGGCTAAATGGGAGGTGATCAAGAAAGGGAATAATTCTCATGGAGTTCAGTGTCTTTGGAGATTACAAATGGAACTTTTATTAAGGCTCATGTATGAAAAATTAATATAGATCTATCTACCTTTATTTTCTTGATTTTGTATGTCCTTCTGCCACTTCTAAAGTTGTAAAGATGGCTATAAATTTACTTAGCATTTCTTCCTTGCAACTGCTACAATTTCTTCTTTGTCCTCCCTCAGAGTTCTCTCTGTCAGAATCAATAACAACCAGATCAATGAGAAAATATTTCTGAGAATGTAAATCTTTTATCTTCATGGTCCTGACTTGCTAATGGTTTCAAATGGAGTATTAAATAGGAATAAGCACAGATCTTGGTATGAATTGCTGGACAGATATGTAACAAGAGAGGTTCTGAGTAGGTAAATGTTGAAGGATGATGAAATCTGACAATAATAGAAGATTGTGGAAAAAACACTGAGGGTGAGAACAAATGAACATGACTCCTATAGAACAGGGTCACAAGCCTATGCCTGAACCATATGATTTGTTGCTAGGAAATAGAAAGTAATAAGGTTAGGTACAGAAAAACAGAAGGGCTTATAACTTCAGCAGATTGGCACACTACAAATATTGAACAGTACATAGATTAGAGACAAGGACTACTTATATGGTATTGCTTTCTTCATTTTCCCCCCATGAGAAATAACAGAAATCGTACAGACACACGATGATGTAGGTGATAAAAGGTACCGTTTTTCCCAGCATTGTGAAATGTAGTAGCAAAACTGCTATGATGTATGTGGCTTGCCTTATTTTGTGTGCGTCATGCAACTAGATAAAGTGGAAGAGGGGGCAAGTATAGAAATGGAGTAATACAGAAACACAGAGACTTCAGCTACTCCAATGGCCAAACAGTGTAGGAACAGAATTCAATTTGTTTCACATTAGATGTGATGAGTGCAGCTGTCTACACATGAGCTCGTTGATTACAGAGCTTTTATAGTGAATGGAGAGAAAATCATTTAGTGGGGCATGATTTGCCTCTTCGTTTAATTCTCTAAAATATGCCAGATGAATTGTTCTGTAGAGATGCCTCCTGACAACAGAGCAAATCTATAAAACTCTATGAGCTTTAGTTATCTGGTTCCAAAAACAGGTCAGAGGACTTCAATACTATTCTGTTTTTTGGAGATAAAAATGAGCTGGAGGATGGAAGCTAAGAATAAAGTGATGAGTTATTATTGCAAATCACCTGAAAGATGTCTACCAAATAAAAGAAGAAATGGCAGGAACTTAGAATATGTGCAAAAGTAATATAATAACACTATTTTGCAGAGACATATTAATCTAATTATCAGTAACAAACCCAGTAATAATAGCCATAAATTATTTAATAATAAAATTAGACTATTATTTTGTGTCTGCTTTAAAAGCAATCAAAAGAGAAGCAATCCACATGGAATTCTTCCTTGCATGCACAGAGATTGTGTAGACTAATTAAGACATAACCAAATACTAAAATCTCCTTACAGACAAAACTGTTAATCTTAAGGAAGATTGTTTAAATGCATCTTGTGAAACAACATTTTAAATTATACCAGTATGAAAACACCTTTAAAACTGAAAATAATATGCAGTTTGCAAAGCTTACAAAGAAAAAGGAAGATGAAGAAGCAGTTCAGGAAAAATAAAAATAAAATTGGTCATAAAAAGACTACCAAAACCGGTAGAAAGAATTGGTGGATAAAAATATGTAAATGCAGACACTTGTGTGTCTGTACTTCATTTAGATAAGTAATTCTGACAGTAAGTGACAGGGGTTGGCAAGGCTGAGGAGCTGAACATTAAACAACAAAAAAAATGTGCATGGGTGCAAGCAACAGTACTTACAAAACTATTTATTATTTGGAACCTAAGCAAATTGGAGAAGCTATCTGGAGAAACGGACTGAGTGTGGTAGAAGAGTGCTCTGTTTAATTCTGGAGACTCTGGGGAGCCCAATGAGATAGTTATTTTTCAGTTGTCTGTTGTCAACACTCTGCTAAGAAAGGGAGGAACTTTGATAATCATGGCTAGGGAAATGAAATGAGGAAAAGAGTTATATAATTCATTGTTCTGTAGCATTCATCCTTTCCATCCTTTCCATTTGTCCATACAGTCCCAAATGACCAAGCATTTCCCAGAAAGAATGCAGCATATTCTAAGAAATATATATAAAATTGTTTGATACATGAGTGAAAATGAAGTAAGAATGAACAAGTACACCGAAAGCTGGACATTAGGTTTAGAAGAGATTAGTTAAAAAGTTTAATGACAGGTTATCTTTCGTGGCTTTACATGATGGCCTATTTAGGGATCTGAGGAGATCTCTATAGAATCATTGCAAGATTTATTGCTCTGGGATTGTAATAAGGGAAGTCTACAAAATAAGATCGGAGAAAAGTTTGGATAATATAGTCTATCCCAATGTAATTATATGAGAGATAGAAATAATTTTACAACATTACAAAGGTAGATAATAAATCCTTAATGTGCCTGAAGAAAGACTGAAGAGAAAGGCAGGAATCTAGTGTGAGACTCATCTGAATTGTTACACATTTTCTCTTCTCTTGTATCTAGAAACACAGGCACTCTGTACTCTTTGAAAAGTTCCTGTTACTAGGTTGTAAATGCCTCAGGATATACATATAATCTTATTTTTATTGCTTTAATCCCTAGGATTACCCAAATTCTACCAGCTGGCGTTTGATCTCATTCCTTGTTATCAATGTATCCATCCATATTCATGCTATTGTTACATTTCATTAGGACATCTATAGCATTTTTTTTCCCCTTGATGCCATAGTCACTGGAGAAAACACTAAAATTTTCCACAATAGACTCTTAAGAACTGCACAGGGAAACCACCAATACCAGGACACTTTCAGCATATCCCGTTTCATCTCCTTTTTGATCGACTTTACAGTCCAGCTTCTGATCCCCACCTTTTCAATTTTAATCAGTCATCTCCTATGGAATACATTTCTGAAATCCAGAGAGATAATATCTGTCAGGCTTTCCTTGTAAATAAGTAAATAACGTCTGTCAGAGAAAGACACCAGGATTTTTGGCATGATCCATTTCTGAAAAATTTATGTAGCTTTTATCCTAATTTGCATTTCTGTCTGTTTTGTCTACAGAGATTTCTGTATGGGTAGAATAACTATTGATCATGAAAATGTAGCCTGAAAGACCACATCAATAAAGTATAAAAAGAGGAATTAAGAATCTGTTTGAAGAAATAAGACATTTACTTGTAGATAAGTGATTCTGGCACAAATCTTATTCTGGGTTTTGTGTGTTCAGAGTTGCCTCTTGAGAATATCATGGAATTGCTTTGGGAATCCAGTCAAACAATACGTCAGGAAACCTGACCTCAGTGAATTTTTTTCAGAGGACATCAGGCAGTAAACAAGGTTTTCTGAAGCACTAATTTCAGAGCCGACTCTGCCTGTTGGCAAACTGGATTTAACTAGTGGTATCTGGAGACATGTTAATGAATTTCAGATTAACACAAGTGCTAAACCTACTGCCATAATTAAGAAAGGCCTGCCAATCACTGCCTCGTTTGCTCTGGCATAATTTATTCTGTAGATTTCTGTTGCAATATTAGCATCTAGTGAGGACGGCAAGTAATTGCTAAATGGATCCTTAAAGACCAGTTCACAGGAATGAAAAAAAATGACTAAGAAGATTTTTACAGCCCATTCCACTGTGTATATCCTAAAGTTATATAATTTTTTGTGCAATTTTCTACATTTACCTGACCAGTCTCATTCCTGGAATCATATCTTTTAAAAAGTAACACTTCCAAGAAAATTTGTCTCTTTTAATTAAAATCACTCATGCTAATTTCTGGAAATATTTTGTTCATTATCATAGAATTGTAGAATTTTTAAGGCTAGAAAAGACCTCCATCTGTAACATACAAGATCTGTGAAATTGCAGCAAAGGTTTTCACTCTCTCTGTGTTATATCAATTTTTTTCTTAATTTCATTGGATCTGTTACATGTATTGTCTGCTTCTTCCTCTCTTGGCTCAACTGAAACTGCAAGAGTCATCGTAAACTTCACTAGGTTGTGATGCTATGTTTTACATGCTTTCAAAATTAGAAGAAAATTACTTATTAGTTTCAAATTACAAACCTGAGCTGCAATTTTACAGAAAGACTTGTTTCCATTTACACATACTTGTAGGTATTTAGTTTGTTATTCAATCTTATTTACTTCTACAGAGAAAGTATCATAAATTTCCATGCCAGAATAAACATAAGAATCACACATATCATGAGTGCCTTGGCTACAGGTGCAAGTTTTTGAATGCCTGACCCTTTATTTTATGCTTAAACATGATTTTCTCTGGTTTGGTGTGTGCCCTTTGCCTCTTGTCCTGTCTCTGGACATGACTAAGAATCTGCCTCCACCCAATAAGATATTTATACACACTGGTATAAGATTCCCTTCTCCAAGCTTAAAAGTCTCAGTTCTCATGTTCTTCTTGCATAAAAGATGCTTCAAGTCCTTTACCATCTTTGTGACATTTTGTAGTACTCACTCCAGTATATCCATGTCTCTCTTTTGCTGTTGAGCCCAGAACTGGACACAGTGCTCCAGCTGTGGTCTCACCAGTGCTCAGGAGACAGGAAGGATCACCTCCTCTGCGTCCTGCTCAGACTCAGCACCTCATCTGCTACCACCACTCTGACCTTTTTGCATCAGAGAAGGAACTTTTCTCCTGCCTTTGTTAAGTCTCTGGCATGGACATGCTACTATTCTCAATTTCTGCGCCAAATAAGCACGGGCCATTCTTGCCTCTCCTTTGTCACAGCTCACCTCATGTTGGTGAGGTGGATGCGCCCTCAGTAAGGGTCCTGCAGAGATGCATCATCATCCCCGCGAGCTTGATATCTGATATGCTGGGGTAGCAGCCCTGCTGTGTGCTGGGTCCACGCTGTTTCCCCCCACCGCTGGCACACAAATGCTCCCCTCAGCAGCAGGGTTTCCAAACGGTTTTTACATCATCTGCAGAAAACATTTCTATGGAGATTTCATGCTGGGCTGGCCCTTAAAGACACCTCTCCCAGAACGTGCTGAATGACCACTTGTCTCTCCTTCTTCAGTGTTCAAAGCACCCTTTGATCACAAATAGCCTCATTACAAGCTGCTGGGAGTCACAGGCCCCATGACTGCCTTTTCCTGATGTATCAGGTGCCCTGACATTCCTCCAGGAATTCCCAGAAATCACTGGCTATCCCAGAAGGAGTTCACAAACTATATACAAGCAGAGCCCTAAAAATGCTGAGCAACCAGCTGTGTCCGATGCCTGCCTTTGTTAGCTCTGTTTTCCTTGTCATTCCTGCTCCCTTGGCTGTTTTCTTTTACTCTGAGATACATGATTAAAAAAAAAGGTATCCCTTTTTATAGCTGGTTTAAGATTTTTCTGTGTTACTGAAGTATTTGAGTTTTGCATATGAAAAATATGTATATTCTTTGTATATGAACAGGCTGTGGTAATTATTACCTGTAGAAATTACAGGACATTGCTAAACTGACTTTTACTTATATGGAAACAAACTAGCTCGTTCTTCTTCATGATTAGTAGTACCCTTATTGACAAGGACAGGTCTTATTCTACAGGCACAACCAAGCAATATACATATAGATATTCAGATTTTTACATATTATATGTTCCTGATGAAATGTTGAGACACAGCAGTGCTGGTATACAGTATTATTGTTGTACAGTCCTTGAGTGCTACAGTGATATCATGATAATTTATTTCACCTTGAAAAATCTCTTAATGGTCTTGAAGAAAAATTAATTTCAAGCTTTTTTTATGGAATATCAAATAACATAAACTCAGATTTAAAAATCCAGGTTAACCTTTCATTTAGGCAAGCACTTAAGAATCTTCTGAAGGCATAAAATTGTAGTTAACAAGCAAGTCCTCTATTGATGCACTGAATTTAGTGGCACTATCCCTGTAAAGTTATGCATGTGTCTAACTGTATTGTTAGTGGCCACCTTAATGGAATTGTAAGTAGCACTCAGCTGGCAGAAATGTGATTCAGATGCATTATAAGCATTATAATAACTACTTTTGATACCAAATAGAAATAAACCTGACAATATAAGAGGTTTTCTGGAGGCAATGATCTGAACATCTTTCAGGAAGTTTTAAGGAACAAAAGAGATATGTATAAACAGTAGAGATGACACAAGTTGTAGAGACCATTATACAATTTCAGTTGACAAACTCATAACCTTTTTTAAAAAAAGTGCCATTTGCTTGATATTTACAATTAAAGAACTTCAGTCTGAGTTAAAATTATGCCCTTTTATTAACTTGCTTGAGGTTCTGAAAGGGCTGGTGCTGATCACTGAACAGGATTGTTCTCATTTACTGTTAAAGTACACTGAGTTTTCCACAGTCAGAACCATCAAAAGCATGAGGAAAGAGTAGAGAGCCCAATGAAAGAGGGGAGGAGGGGAAGCAGAAGCTGTAAATCACTGTTGCTGCTTTGAACAGCCTGTCTGACGGCTCCTTACCCACTGCAAATCTGGCACTAGCAGTGCAGTGAAGACTTGACAGTTTCAGATGTTCTTGGATATTTTGTCAGTCACTCTTATCTGCAGCGTTGAGGAGTTCATCTTCTGAAAGAGAACATGGGCTCTGTTATTGAAAGAGAGAACATCAAAGGTATTTTCATAATGCTCAGTATTTGCTCTTGTTATAGAAATACTTAATAACAGTGTTAATGAAAAAGTCACTTTAAACCCATTAAAAATAGAACGATGACCAAAAAAGGTGACATAATTAAATTTAAAATTCCTATTGATCTCAGATGTATGATTTTTAACCTTGAGTTCTAATGCAAAACTAAATCACATCTTGTGCAGACTTACATATTTCCCCTGGGCTCACCTCAGACATAGAGGTGTTTGAGTTAGCAGTCTGCTTATGACTGATACCTGGTTCAGAATCACTTTTAAAACTTTTCAGACAGGTTTCTGCAGGTTATGATGTGAAAATTGGAATATTTCTGTTTCCATTCCAGCTACATAATATTATGAATTTCAAAATATTTAAAACTGAAAGAAAAAAGAAGGTTTGGGTTGTGGGTGGTATTTTGGTATTTTTTTCTTTGTTTTTCTCTTTTTAATGGAAACAGTATTACAGTACATTAAGCAGTAGTGTGTGAACATAATTCTAAGGAAGAATAACACTTTTAACTGCTTTAGTAGAAGCCTGTTATATGTGGTTTTAAATTCACATCATTACTCCTTAAATCTATGTTTAAAATTCAGACTTTCATTTCACGATTTTCGTAGCTTCAGACTTTGAGTAAATGCTCTGGTCAAATTTCACCACAAGCCAAACCTAATTGTTAGTTTTACAAATGGTTCTTAAAAGTACATTACTACTTATGCTAAACTGTGACTTAGTCCATAAGCTTCTGCTTGTGTAGTGACATAATTAGCAATCAGTGTAGGATCATAATAATAGTATAAAATAGTTTTGAAGTGATTTTGAAGTTGTTGGTTCTATCCTACTACCAAAATTAGGACTGATTGTATGGTTTTCACTGCTAACAGATACTTTGTTCAGCTTGTACTTGAAAAATATCTGCTAGGACGACTTCACATCCCCTTGCAGGCAAACCAATTGCTTCAGTGCCTTAGGTTTAACTTCAGTCTGCATTCTTGCAAATGAAAGTTGTTATACCACGTCTCAGAGTAGTGCTCTCAATTTTTCAGTTTATTTTAAACTCAAATCCACAGGGGACAAAGATAAGAACTTTTGCTTTCTTATTATCCCTACCTTTTAAGATTTTTGATATATCATATTGCCCCTCAGTCACTTCTTTTCTGGACTTAACCAACCTGCTTCCTTTAACCACTTACTGAAAGTTTTCTTTTCTTAGTGTCTCCTCTGGAGCGTCTCTTGTTCCATATATTTCCTAAAATACTGTTCTCAAAAATGAATATAATATTTCACCAAAGGTCTTGCTAGTATTGGATGGAATGGAAGAGTGTTTAAAAATAATCTCTAAAAATATCAAAATGACATTTTTATGTAAAATGTTGTCATGTTCAGCTTGTGACAGAGCCACTGGTACTAATGCAATACTATTGGTTTCTACCAGTTGTTTCTATTCTTAAACAAATTGGTTAATTTTTCTACCGTGAAATGCAGATCTTGCCCTTATTTGTACCCAATTTTCTTAGACTTCAATTTGTTGAGATAATTTTGAAACAATGCATTTGCAGCTCTCTCAGCATGGTGTCTGTCAACTTTCAGATGTAATAACCCTACTTTTGATTTCTTTATCTAAACTGTTAACGAATGTAATGAATAGAGTCAGACCCCTGTGGAAATGTACTGCAAACCCTTGTCTAGCCTGACAGTGAACTGTTAATAACAACACTCACTAATTTCATCCAGGGAGCATTTCCCTACCTTGCTTATCAAAAGGTCATGAGAGAGAGCATTGGGTAGCTTTCTAAAGGGAAGCACAATGAAAATGTGACTGCTTTTCCTGTACCCAAAAGGCCTATTATGCTATCATGAGGTAAAAAATATTATTTTGGCATGACTTGTTTTTGATGAATCCACTGTCACTGTTACTCATCTTCACAACTTTCTTATTTTGTAAGTGCTCAAACAGTGTTTGAGTATTTGTTCTACCACTTTTTAGGAACGGAAATTGAACTAACTGGCATTGAATTTTGTGACTTTCCCCTCCTCCCATTGTAAAATAAGAGCTATGTTTATTTAATTACACTTTCCTTCAACTTTATCTTCCCTCAATTTCTCTTAAGAATTTTCTCTTAACAAGAAAAAGTGTCATTTACTGAAATTTGCTAAGATCATTAAAATCTGTGAGAGCTGACAATAATTACATTAAAACTCATCATTCCTTTGTAGTTTTATAGAGTGTGCCCTTAAGAAATATGGGTAAAACTTGGAGGCATGAACTAATGTCTCTATTCTATATAGCACATTGATATATATGATAAATTATTTGGAAAATCTAGAATTGTTTTAGAACAATATAATATTTAGGAGAAATCTAAGAATCATGGAAGATATCGTAAAAGGGCCAAAACCAAATTGGTGAAAACTTGCAGTATTAAGAATGACATTTAAGGTGTGATCTTCAAAAAGGCAGAAACATCTGCTGTTCTCATAAAACTCATCATTTTGCTTTTTGTGACCAACAGTTTTGAAACTCTTCCATGAGAAAACTTTTTTCTCAGTCCTTTCCAGACAGTTGCAGTGCTAATTTGCTTTTTAGATTCCCTACAGAGAACTTCCAGAATATTCATATTGAGGGCTGATAAGTGCAGAATAATCAATGGCCCAGCAATGGCCAGCTGATCCCTGGAAACTCATCTTTTCTTATGGCATTTAATTAAAAAAAAAAATTCTTGAGTAAACTGTATTTTTAATGGAGGTATTAGTCTAAAATTTAATTATTTAATAACATTAAGAACAAGAAACATGAAAATAGTAAATTTATTCATCAGTAATTAAAGCAGGAAACAAGGCAAGGTTTGTAACATATTCTGAGAGTACACTGAGTTAACAAATGAGTGAAATGATTGACACCTGCCCAGTGCTGTCTTACTGCATCTCTACAGTGTCCTCAGGTAATGTTTGGAAATATATTCACTGCAATCTTCTGAGTGGATATTAGTAGAAATGAAAAGTAAGATTTCAACCACCATTTTCTTTCCTTGCTGTGGAATGTTACTCCTTTTCAACTGTGATGCTCAATGATATTTTGAGGCAAATTGATAGTGCTAAATGATCACATGAATTCATTCCATAAAAAAAACTGTCTAGTTTAAAAAACCAATCAACCAACCAACCAACCAGCCAACCAACCAGAAAACTAGACCTGTATAATGAACTTCTATTTATTCTAAATCTCATTTTATTCTAAATTTACTTTTTAGTTGCTCTTCAATATTGCAAGTCCTGTGTTGGTAAATTCTTTTTTATATTTCTTGTGGTTGAAAAAGAGGAAATTAAATGAGAAAAGAC
>VZRN01004072.1:3128835-3161344 GCA_013397935.1 Dasyornis broadbenti | reverse complement strand
AAAAAAAAAAAAAAAAATTCACTGCTATAATCAGTTTGTGAGATTAAAATCATTAAAATTAATATCTTTGTCAGAAACACTTTACATTACATATTCAGAACCTTTCTGGGATGGGAATTTTAATGTAGAGGATCAGACTAATTGTGCATGCACATACGTGAGAAGGGGTGGAGGGGTGAGGGTGGGTGGTGGAAGTGAAGTAGAATTAATTCATCATATAAACAAGATTCAAGATAATTGAAGATTTCTATTTATCTAGATCATGTTTGACTAGAATTTCATGTGAGTGTATAACATCTGAGCCTTTAGAGAATTTGCAATGTGGATTAGTATGACTGAGTTCTTTGTGAAACCTTGCATGTGAAATGTTTGCTAGGCTGTCACCCTGATATTACAGATGGACAGAATCTGAAACTGAGGACCATTGCAATGTACAACAGATTGTCTTTAAAATGGTTTTATTTTTGTATCTCATTTTCATCCTGCTGGTTTTCTCTAAAAGTTGTAAACTCTACCTCTACAAAGGGAGTATTAAAAAGAAAACAGAAAGGAAGGAAACCTGGTTTAATTGCAGGGCTGAAAATTGCTTCAGATAGTTTTTGGAGCTGCAAATTATTCTTAGGTGGATATTTTAATAGAGTTCACTTGTATATTGTCTGATTTTTGGCAGAACTTATTAAAATAAAGTAACATATTGGATTTCTGTAGGAAGCACTTTATAATAGGTACACTTTTACTGTTGGGCTGATATCACCATTAATAATTTTCTTAACTGCCTTTTATGCTCTGCGTTTTCACAGGATTTACTGCATTTATACTCCTAAAAATGCTACTTTGCTGGAAATGTACATAGATGAGATTTCTAATGCTTTTGTCTCAAGCAAAAATTAAAATGTAAGTTTTTGCATATAGTTGTACTCATCACCAAAATCACAGACATGAGCTATATGCCTGCTAGATTTTTACGTGTGTCAAAGCAAAAAAAAAATCCAATCCTTTAATGGCTTAACTTTTCCTTATTTCATTTCTATATAGCACATATAAAATATTTTGGAGGGATTAGGAGCATGTGGTCAGTATGCATGCCAGGGTTTAATCTCCCTAAAGCTTTAAAGAACAGTGATAAAAGCCAAATCCACTTTCTGTTAAAGCTAACAAATAAACAAGAAGGAATATATCAAGAGGATGAATAACCCTATTTTTTCCAATAATAAATGGCTTTGCTTGCTAATAGGAAGACCCACAAGCCTACTGAAGGTGAGGAGAGATTAGCATCAATTTGTGTTTTAGCATTGCAGGAGGCTCCTAATTCTAGGGCAGCTCCTGTCAGACTCACCCTAGCAAGCTGAGGACTGAAGCTTTTTTTAATTCATAGTAAATGGCGGACTCTTGTAAGTATAAGCAGAGGAAAAAAGTGCCCTTAACACTGAGTCAGCATCAGACCTGTTTTTAAAAGTCAATTTCATTCTGCTCACATTGATACATGTTTTGTTTTTCATTACCATGAAAATTATTTCCCAATAAATTTTATAACCTACTTATGCTTCTTCACCAAAACAGTATTTTCTCTTGTTTCTGTGTTTCTGGGTAGTCAAAATAGGCTTCTCCTTCGAGTCACATATGAGCTATCTGGTACAGCTGTATCTTTTGAGAGGAAAAAGAAATGGTAACCCAAATACACCTATTACATATCACAAAAATAGTGCTGTATTGACACCAAAACATTTCTACTCATCTCTCTTCTTTGGCTTCTGGGTAACATTTTATCTGAAAAATAAACAGTGTAAAAACTTTCAGTCGATGCTAGTTTTACTCCTGAGAATAATGAGACAAGGTGGGCTTATGGAAACCAAAACTATTAGAGTATTAAGGTAATATTGTAGTTTACATATTTTAAAAATAACTCATTAATTAGATATGTCTGGCTCAATACAGAGTCTCAAATAGACAGAGATGAATAAGAACCCTTAGGCTTCTGTTGTAGAACAGGGTGTTTCTTCCTTTTACAAGACTTCAGTTTTTAGCGATGCAACATCAATCCTTGCCTAACCTTACAATGAAAAATATAAGTCCCATTTCCCCGGGATGTTTTAGTATAGTCACATCACAGTAAATGCAGATGGATAAAAATAATAGAAGGGGGTGAGATGGGAAAAAACATGATGTACAGATTAAAAATAACTCTTTGACTGGAATGTGTAACACCTTGGTTCAGAGAAAGGACTTGAATTGGTGATGTACTGTGATCCCATAACACTTAGCCTCTCTATCTTGCCTATTTTAGAGAATTCACAACCCCTTAAAATTGTTTCTATTTTGTGATAGATGTGTATGCTGGAATCTAAAGTATTTCATAAAATTCATAAAGTTTTAGCCAAGCTTACTGTCAGAGGTATTACTCCTCAATGCTATAGTAAAGACTATGCTCAAGTCAGTGAGCACCAGAAGAACTTTGATTTAATTAGCCATTTACTCATTACTTGACAGAAGGGTGTTGTCTCTAAAAACGGCCCTTTTCACTTTTCAAAATATTGTGGCATTGCATTAATGTAATATTAGAAGTCCTACTACAATTTTGAAGGTGCTCAAAGCTCTATGTGTGCAGTTTGAGCAGTGCTAATGGTCGTATTGGTGGAGTAAATCTTTATCCCTTACCCCCCACCCCTCACCCAGCCTGAATTAGTAAATACATAATGCAGTTGTTTACCTTCTGAGTTTTACTGAAAATCAAGTTCTAATGAAATATTAACTGCGAAAGATGTGCAACACTTAATTGTGTTTGTGTCACAATAATATATTTCTTCATTATATAAAAACTTTGAAAGAAGGCACAAAATCTGTTTTATTTTGAGGAGCTGAAACTGAGTTCATGTGCAGCCCCTGGTAAAGTTTTCTGGTCTGTTGTACGTTGTTGAGATGCCTCATATCATTTATGTCACACTGCATAAAAGAACAACAATAATATAACTGGATATCATCGTCTTCAGTTCAGAAATTCGACATGACAGGAAATGTCTCAAATAATCTTGGGGTGGAGTGAATCAATTGTCTTGTTCCAATTTAGAAAACAGCTTTTCTCATCTTGTGTGAGGTATGTGAATTGCCCAAGCACTCCTTTAACTTTTTGATGGTTATGTGTGACTGATACGCTATCACAGTTCTGTAGTTCTCCTAACATACTTTTAATTGTTTCTGTTGTCTGTTTGAACATTTAGATCCAAATTCTCATCCATCTGCACAGAGTTGTGCATTGTGCATGATTTACATTCTAGAAATCTTCATTTATGCAATGATATTAATACTTGGAAGGCACAATCTGCTTCTCAGGCCTCAAGTGGTATTTGCAGATCAAACAGTACACAGTTTTACTAGTAATCTATAAAATTATTACTTGTGTGTTTTTTGGGCTTGATTTTCATGGGCTGTCTCCTCACTGTTTTTCTAAAACTGCCTCTTGTTGCTTAGAAATGCCTCTCTGTGCATTTGCAGAATTAGCACTTGAAATTGATGTGTGTTGCTCAGAGGGAGCAGCACACACTTAGGTTTGGACGTGCTTGTAAATACTTTATGTTTGCATACATGCATCCTACAAGCTCTGTGCTTTTAAACATAGAAACTGATTTTTGAACACCCATTTTCTTTAGAGGTCTTTAGCAACAGGTGGGTAACTGCACTTCCAAAGTAGGAAAACCAGAGATTTCCCCCGCAGTCATTACAGATGTTCAAGGTTAGTAGATTTGGTAGGGAAGAAAATTTTTATTATTCTTTTAACTGATCTTTTTCTAAACTAAATATGTATATTTCACCCATTTTTTCCCCCTGAGCATAAAACCACATACCTGACCTAATTCTGATCATGAGAATCTAAACTTGAAGTGTTATTATTCAAGTCGAGAGTGTGAACTAGATTTTCAAGATGTCATATGTATTACATCTGACCATTTATCTTCAAGAGACATTAAATTAATTGCATTTGTTTTAATCAATCTTCTCCTCCTTTATGTTTGAAGAAGCCCTTGGGCAGAAATTGTATGTTGTCAAGGCATAGAGCTAATTGCTGTCATTAATTCACTACACAGAAAGTAAGAGCCTGGTGTCACAGATAGGAAAAGGGATGTCACTAGTGTCATTAATAAGCATTTTAAAAAACAAACTGAAATATGTAGTAGCTATTGCTTGAATAGATATCGTAAATAATGAAGAAACATTAGAAACTGGTGTTAAGGATGTCAATGAAGATAATTTTATGAATGATTCGTCATCTGGGACTGCGGTTTAAATTCTCAAAACTAGAAATCTCTGAAGAAAACAGCCAACTCACAATTTCCCTGGATTTTTTCCAGGGATGAGACTTTTACCTTGGCATCTTCTTGCTGAAAAGTTACTCCCACATTTTGCTAACAGATGTTGGTATGGTAGTATGTTAGTACAAAGTTTTACTGGTGGCTTAGTGAGGTCACTCTTGCACTGAGCAGTCTACAGCAAAGGTGTGAAATACCTGCTGGTGCCAACAACTCTGTCAGTGGGCTTTGTTTAAGTTGAAGCAGACATGAAAATATGTGTAGATTTACTTCTGAGCTGGCACCACCATAAAACAAAAATCAAGTTATTGAAATCAATATGGTTATATCAACATTTTGTCAGTGCTGCTTGTTAAAGGATTGTAAGGCCTGACCTTGTCCTATTTCTGCCTGTTATTTCAACAAGAACAATGCCTGCACAAACCTAATTTACTTGGTTTCTGTATGATCTATTTATATACTGTGTATATGGCCACAGTTTATTAATACTGCTGAGGTCTCCAAGATACAGAGTTCTGTGGAGAAAGGTATGATAAGCTATCATAATTACTTTACTTTCCTCATCTATGTAGTGTTAGCAAAGCCCACAAAAGAGAGGGATAAATATTTTTTTCATAGCAATGGACAGCTTGGATACAGAAATACCCCAATTGTTGTGCAATCAGTGTAAATTTGCTATGGTCTCTGATAAGCAAATTAAGGACTATTTTGATAGATGCATTTTTTTACTCATAGTGACAACCATTTTAATGACCCAAGATCCTACTTTGGATGCCAAATCAAGGAATTTACAGTGGTATAAATTCTGGAACTCCTTTGCACAAAGTAGATGCCAGGTGATTAATTTCTTTCACTGTTCTAGACTCACTGACAATGTGGAAAATTACTTACCAATCATACTTAGTTCTTCTGAAGTTATGACAGTTTACCTGAAAATGTGAGGTTTGAGATACTCCTTTGGGCATCACAGTGAATTTAAAGCTATGGCAATATGAGCCCTCTTATTTCAGTTCTCCTGTTTCTTCCTGACCCCTAATAAGAGTCCTCTTGTTTTCTGAAGGCTGCTTCCTTGCCCAAATAATATCTTAAACAGCATTAAAATAAGGATCAATACTTGCAGTTGTATTTTCCTTTTGTCTTCTAAGGTAATGATCTCTTTATCTGAATTTTATCTCCTAGTAATAAACTAATGTGTATGCTGGGCTACTCTGTTTCCTTAAATGCTGAAAATTATACATCCTGGGAAATTTTAAAGAAAGCAAGATTAATAAAGATGGTATTTACACTGGCAATTGCGATGTAGTTTCTTTATGGGTAGATATTGCTATGGCTCATTCATCTACTGATGTCCAAGGTAGTATTGAACCCAGGAATGAAATTTTGAGTGTTATGAAAAGAAGTAAGAGTGTGGATAATGTATCTAAACAGCGTATATTTGCTTCTGTGATCTAAATGTAAAATAAAATTGTAATTGCAAACTTATGGATAATGTTTATGCTGCTATCACTGAGTTTTTCCTTTATCATGTTCTAAATAATGTGAGGTGAATCCTCAAGAGGTTGCTTACTCCATTCTTCTAATACTGTGCAGGGAAAATGTGTTTAAAAATCTGGCAATCCCACAATCTTTCCCAAGCAATTAATTTTTTTTTCTATTTAACAAATCCGACAACATGTTTATAAACCATCAGAGTTAGTTTACTGCTATCCTAAGCAGAGAAACTATGAGAAATGTTTATACATAAAAATACTAGTCAGAATGAGCAAAAAGGGAAAGATACAAGTTTAAAAAAAAATCAAGACCTGATGAGAAACAAAGTTTTAACTAAACTTTGGGTGATCTAGATTTATTTCCTTGTACAACCCAGTGCAACATGCCATTGAAATTAACTGAAATTTTTATTTTAAACTGAAATTTAAACTTTTCCCCTGTTAAGTGAGTTCAGGAGGTAAAACTACAGCACTCTCTGTTGGATTCATGCTACTTTATGTTGCACTTATTAACAACTCCGTTGAAGATGCAGGTATAAATATGAGAACAATTTGCTTTCATGCCACTAGTTTTACAAACTTAAATAAGAACAAAAAATTCTGGAGAAAAAAAAAAGGTCAAGCAGAAGTAAATATATGTTTTAATATATTGACAGAGGAGGTATCAAAACCACAGTACTGCTCTTTCTTAAGGCTGCACTAGCTCCCTTCTGGGAAGTTCATGTCAAAGTTAATGGAATTTTGTCCTAGGAGCCTCCTGTGCTGAGGCTCGTGGTCCCTCTGCTGCTTTATCCAGGGCCCTCACGTGCATTTACAGAATTGGATGATTCAGAAAAATAGTGAGAGAAACCTCCAGGGAAACAGAGGGAGCAAGAGCATAGAACTCTATTGACATTATTTCATTGCTTGCTTAAACACTTTGGGTTTTTATAGATATAAATAGGATAGCAGTTCTTGTTTAAAACATATATATTATTGTGTTATGCTTGTATTTTTCCAGGTCTGCTAAATGGCTGACGTAAACTATGTGTTCATATGTGCTGTAATGATTTAAGACCTAATTATGTAGTTATCCTCCTACAATCAGGGTTCAATGAAGTGCTCAATTTCATAGTTCCTTCTTGTAAAAATCACTTGCAATGTGGAAAAATCTCATAAAATTCTTTGGCAATCACACTTGCCAGCTAAATCGATATCAATAACGCATGGTTGGTATAATATTTCTTAGAGCCATTAATGGCACATACTTCTCTTACTCACTTGTGCTTAGCTTATGTTTCAGACTGATTTCTTTGTGCCTGTGCACACCCACTTACCATATTTTATAAACAATTATAACCATTTCTTATACATACATCTAATTATACACACACACACACACATATATATAAATTTATTATATATATAAAATATGGTAGTTTAGTAGTGTCTGATTTCAGAGCTTTATCAAACAGTGTTTTTCAATCTCCTGCAGAGACTGGGAATCTGGTTCCCATTAACTAGCCTTGAAATTCTTACCTTTAGATTATTTTTTCAAGTTTTGAAATTCTGTGACAATATTACCCAAAACTTTTTTCTTAAAAACGTGACAGGGAAAAGTATCTTGTCATTCTGCTGACTGGCAGCTCTGAGGTTGGGATAGTTATTGGCTGTTAAAATAGACCAGAAAACATGCACTCCTGAAATACTGTAATGTAAGCTTTCTTTTTAAAAGCAGCCTGGGAACTAACCTTTGCTTGTATCCTAAAGGAATTAGGATGCTGTGCCTTCTTAATAAGTTTTTACAAATGTTTAAGTTATTGCCTTCTTAGGGAAGACATTTTCAGTGCATCTGGAGAAAACAGATAAAGTGAGATCTATTAGAGCAGAACACCAGTCCTGACTTTCATGTTCAGTGGATCTGACTTTTATATTTATTACTACATTTTATCCAGGAAAACCATAATTCTTAAAACAGTAAGAAACATCATAAGAAAAAGAAAAAAAAAAAGATGCAAAGTGCAACTTGGCATTTTTATTAATGATGTGGTAAACCAGATCTTGCTTGTTTTTATATAATCTCAAAGTGAAATCTAATTTTAATGTACAGCGATGTACGGTAGAAATACATAGGTGCTGAAAACTAGAGCTGTGACTACTAGTCAAGTTGAATGCAACAAAACTAGGAGCATGTAGTGGGTCAATGTGGGCTGGATGCCAGGCACCCACCAAAGCCTCTCTCTCACTACTCTGCAGCTGGACAGGTGAGAGAAAATAAAATGAAGGTTTCATGGATTGAGATGAGGACCAGGAGAAATCACTCATCAAATACCATCATGGGCAAAACAGGCTCGAATTAGAGATATAAGCTGAATTTACTGCTAACAAATTCAGAGAACGATAATAAGAAATAAAATCAGACCTTAAAATCATCTTCTCCCCACCCCGCCCTGTGTCCAAGCTCTACCTCTTCCCTGCCAGTGGCACAGGGAGCTATGGTCAGTTCGTCATCCATTCATCACCCCAGCTTTTCCCACTGCTCAGGGAGAGGAGTCCTTCCCCTGCTCCACTGTGGGATCCCTCCCACAGGAGCTCCCTTCTCCATGAGCTTCTTCAACATGAGTCCATCTCCTGAGCAACAGCTGCCTGTAACCTGCTGCAACGTGAGCCCATCCCACGGGCAACAGCACCCCTCAAACAGCTGCAGCCTGGGTCACTCTTTCACGGGGGGCAGTCCTCCAAGGACAGACTGCTCCAGTGCGGGATTCTCTTTCCATGGACCTTGCATGGGTTCACAACCTCCTCTCAGGGATCCACCTGCTCCAGCATGGATCACCTCCATGGGCTGCAGGGGCACAGCTGCTCTACCATGGTCATCACCACAGCCTGCAGAGAAATCTCAGCTCTGGTGCTTGGAGCACCTCCTGCCCCTCCTTCTCCACTGACCTTGGTGTGTGCAGAGTTGTTCTCCTCACATGTTCTCACTCCCCTCTTCTCTGGCTGCAATTACAACTGTGCAATAACAATTTTTTCTTCTTCTTAAATCTGGTATCACAGAGGCATTACCACCATTTCTAATTGGCTCAGCCTTGGCCAGTGGCACGTCCATCTTTGGAGCCACTGGGGATTGGCTCTGCCAGACATGGAGGAAGCTTCTGGCAGCTTCTCACAGAAGCCACCCCTGTAGCTCCCCCACTACCAAACCTTGGCCGTTCAAATCCAATCCCGAGAGCTGAGTGAAGCAGCTGCTGTTGGACATAACTTCCCCTGTCAATTATCCTGGCAATAACAACTGGCTGGTGATTTGCTGGCTGGGTTGCATTGCCCAGATAATAAATTTCCTGTACAAAATGAAATTACATAAGAAAATCTGGACATGCAGCATTACATTCATTTGATTGCCTGCTCCTTTTAGCATCTGCAGCTTTTGCATGTGTATGCTGAGAATATGTATATGTGTACTGCAGCACCAACTGGCTTTAGTTACTATTAGCTTTGTCATTATGAAAGTCTATCTTTAGACATAAAAAAATGTTTGTGGGTCCCAAATGTCTCTTCTTACACTGAAAAATAACTTCAGTTTTCAGAAGCAAAGTAAATATCTGGGGGGAAACTTCTAAAATGAAAAAGAAAAATGGATAGGAGCCATGAAACTGGGATTTGCCCTTGATGATTACCAAGACTTGAATTTTTCACATTGTGATAACTACTGCTACATATAATGAAGGAAAGTCTTTAACTGATAAAGCATTTGTTAAATTCAAAATACCCTCTTGAAATTAAAACCCATAAAAAGAAATCAGAAAATATGGTATGCCTGAACCTTATCTTCCTGAATGGAAGATCTTTTTTCCATCTGCAGAAAAGCAAATTAATTTGAATAATTCAAATTAGCTTTTTATTTCAAAAGTAGATTAAGATTAACTTTTATCATTTTCCGGTTGGTCTTTTTTTTTGTCTAGAGAAAATTGGCCATGATGTAGGTCTAATGAGCTTTTTTTTTTTAATTATCTTTACATTTCCTAAATTTTTAAGGCATCTATTTTGTTTCACCTAACTCTAACAGCAAAACCAGGCATTTAGTTTAATTTAGCCATTTAGACTCTTCCAACAATTTATCAAAAATTTAGGAAATTTCAGAGGGGTGATTTGCCCACTTGTATTAAAACCAATTTTAGAATAACATGAATCATACTGGCTGTCTCTTTCTACTTAATATATAACAATTAAAAATAGCTAAGTGAAGTGATGAATCCTGCCAATACTGTTTGAATCCATGCTTCCTTAATTAATTCATTATATCCCATACAAATGAAAATGCCTCTTCTGGAGCCCAGCAGACACATATGTGAGGCAAGTTTCTTCAAACTGGGCTTTCCTTTGATAATTTCTTACCTGGGCTGTAATGTATATGACATTTTTAATCATTTTGAATCATTGATCCTGTTTGCTTTTCTGAACAACTTACAAACGAATCAGTAGATTGTATTTTATGTTTGCTACTAATTTAATTGTCTTTATGCTTTATATTATCTGGCTTAAGAAAACATTATTATATTGACGCTCCCTTACTGCAAGTACAGATAAACATGTAAAGCAAAGCTAGTTTATATTTCACAGGAAAATGCAAAAATGACGGCAAATCTAATCATGCTTGAAGGAATTTTTGGTTATGGTCTAACAGAATCCAAAGCATCTAAGCGGTCACCTTGGGCATTGAACAGGTGTATCTGTATTTGCTCCCTTTCAGTTTTTGCTCTTCTATTATGCAGCAGTGCAATCACTACACTGCATGTTGGTAGGGCTGACAGCACTTTTCAGGCAAGCAAACTAATGAGTTCATCAACATTTGTGCAATATGCATATGCATCTTTTGATAAAAAAAGACCCATTTTTCTCACTTTACCAGGGTATTAATCAATTAAGAATTTTTCTTCATTGTTAATGTTGCTTAATAATTTATCAGCTTCTGTAGGCTTAAGAAAAAAATTACAAAAATAAGCAAATTACCCCAATTTCATTGATGGTTTTGTCTGTGAATTTATATTCTGGACTCTTTTTTTTTCTTTTTTTTCATTTTTTTTCTTTTTTTTTTTTTTAATAAAAACTCCACAAATATACAATTAATGAGCATTAAATTTTGTCCTAACATGTGAGGAACCAGAAGATAATTTAGGACACAGGGTAGATAATCATCTGAATCTGAGTTTGTTGGAAAGAATTTTGGTAAGGAAACAAATGTGATTTTGAGTGTATAAATAACAGAATGAAAAGTGCAATTAAAATTAGTGTCTTTGGCATTTTAGTGTTATCACTAAAAATCATTATCCGTTTCTAGTATTCATTGCTTAAAAATGGTGCTTGCATACTGCAGACATTAAAAAAGGTGCTACAAGATTTTAGCAAGCACTTTGTACAATGAGAAAGTTGAGAATCTTTATCTAATGAAAGGTTAAGAGACCTTTTGTATTTTTTCTTGTCTCATGAAGAAATAGACCCTGATAAAGAAGAACCTAATTTTACTATAATTTTGCAAGCATGGCAGGGTTTGAATGCTGAGGCTAGACAAGCTGAAACTAGAAATGTTGTTATATTTTTAGAGTGTGAAGTTGCTTGTAAGTCCCTAATGGCAAGAAAAATGTTAACCTGGTAAGCAATCCGGGAAAAGCTGAAAATGGGGCAGAAAAAGAAAAGAGAATGTCTCCACAGGTGAAGAGGGGGGAAGCTGATCTTTAGCAGACATGGGCAGAGTTTGCCAGAAACACATAGATAAGACACGTAGAGACAGGATGGGCAGCCTGCAAAGGACTTGCCTGCTGGGTACAAGAGAAGGTGCAACTTGTTCTGCTTGGTTGGACCGAGGCTGGGAGAACAGGGGCATTTTCCTACCACTTGAATTCCTTAACCAAAATCAGGTTTCTGTCTAAGGAACATGCTCCAATCCATAATTATTGATTTGAGGCAAGAGTCCCATGTTCAAGTATTCTGGTACTTGTCAGGCAGGATGTCACCCCTCTTTTAGTACTTGTTATTCAGGGCCACTTTCAGAATATCTGAGTTTAGTGCACTGCATTCATATGCTGTGTGCATGTTTATAGCTCTTCCAGCTCTCTGTGGTGTGCATTTCTTACAGAATTTTTGTTACAGACACTTATAGCATGTTCCCCAGTGGAATATACTTTCAGTGGAAGGTTACTGTAGTAGAAGACAATGATATTGTAAATTGGTGCTATTTCACTGCTTTTGTTTTCAGACGTTTTCAGCAGGATATCTTTAGTTAAAAGAGAAGAATGGAGTGCATCCTATGACATTACATTTCAAGCTTGGTAAATTATTTCAATAGCTGTATTCCAGCTAGGAAATAGTCTTCCATTGCTATAGATTAAAAATGAATTAATTTAGCTAGATTAACTCAATTATGAGCAGATTAAGAATGGCTTAGGCATTCTTTTGTTCATTTTTATTCATCAGCAGTAGACTTAAGTCCATTGGAAGTTTGCTGTGTGTAAGATAAATGCATTACTATTTTACTCATTAAATTACAAAAATCAATCAACTTGGGGTTCTTTAAGGCAACTGAAGGCAAATCAAAGTTTGAGCTTAGAAGTTACTTCCATGTAACAAAAAATGTGAACCCAACAAAGTGTCTTCCTGTACCTTGACTTGAGACACCAGAGTGTAACTTAAGGGGCCTTTAGTGTTTTAAATAACTTAGGCAAATCAAATCCCTCCTTCCAGTGGGCTTACATTTTGTCACTTGAATCCTTTCTGAAAATGGTATTTTAGACTCATAAATATTTAGCCTGAGCTGACAGGTGCCCCTTATGTCATAAGTTCTGCGCCTTGCAGAATGGCCAGAGAGATGACAGAAATGTGTGAAATTGGCAATTGCCTGACTTCCTTAGGCAGAAGTCTAGGTGTGTTTAAAACACCAGTTTTCATGGTAAAATTTGTGGACCACCTGTTTTAATATAAGACATGAAATAAAAGCAAAATTCCTTACCATGACATAGCTGAGATATACAGATATGTTCAGCAAGAACAAGGGAAAGTGTATGTTGGTATCTCCACTGCTACTTACCCTCTGCCTGTTTTATAGGCACTTTCTGTGAAAAAGAAATTTCAATAATATATTAAAGAATCACAGTTAAATGTCTTGTACTTCTGAAATTTTAATATTTGCCAGGTGAACAAAAAATTAAGTAGGGAGTAAATGTGAGTAAGAAACCCCCCCAAAAATGCATATTTCTTTTGGAGTACTAACAGAAGGGCAGCTTAAAATAAATTTATTAGTTAATATTTTGTACGTTAATTATTTTTCAGGTTAGTGTCTGATGTGTACTTTAAACTATGTCAAGAACAGTTTTGTACAACAGATTATATTTTGTTCTAAATGTAAAATTGATATATGTCCAAGAAGTTTGACTGTGTTTCAAATATAGTCATGATAAATAAAAAGAAAATTAGCTTGTATTGACTTCAAGATTATTGAAAACCTTTAGGTTAATAAATTGATTCATATGATGAATATACATTGTGGATACAGATGAGAAACTTGAGGCTTAGAAAATTCCTTACTTTAAAATGTTGAGATTTAGATGTTATAAATAAAATAAAAATATGACACTTCCTATCCTGAACGGCCTGATATTGAGCAAGAGTTTTTATGAACTTTCATGAACTGCATCTTCTATCTGTTCTATACATATGAAAAATGTTTTGATATATTAGCTAAATTTTCAACAGTTTTAGCTAATATTTCATACAAGAGAATGTTTAAATAAGTCTCCTCAATTTTCCATTTTAAATTTTAACTTGGTTTTTAAAATTTTTTGTTAAAAATTATAAATTCCGCATATTTTTTTGTGATGATGAAACAGCAACTCCTCTATTTCTGTAAAAAAATTAAAATCACTTGAAAATAAAATGTCATAAGTTAACTGCACTGAACTAAGTATTTCAATACTAAAGGTATATAAACATCCAGATACCAGGCTAAAATAAAGAGAAAATAAAATAATCAAAGACTTTGAAAGACTCTGAGAATAATTTTATTGGCATTATTCTTTACTGCACCCTTCTCTCTTCCCTTTCACTCAAAAAACTTTTGGCTTTAGATAGTCACATTTTTTGCCATTTAGAATATAAATATTTGTAAAAAGGCATTAAGGATGAAAAAACTGTTGTATCTTTCTGTCCTCATTTCTACAACTTTACATTTAAGAATTAAGACAATTGGTTTATCTGGGATAAAAGTAAATGTGAAACCAAAATGACTACAAAAATGTGGAGATATCCAGTATAACTTGAAGTATTTGTCTTTAAGCATTTTTTCCAGCAATTAATATTACCCTAAGTGTATAGTGAAATTTTCTACCCTTCTGCTTGTCCATCCTTTTATAGTTACTTCAAACCGTATTTTAAAACAGGCAGTGAGTGTTTCTTTACTTTTTTTTCAATTTATAGGAAGTAATTTTTAATTTGCCTTCCCTTGAAAGCATGCAAAAAAATGGTCACCAAAAATCATTGCTTTAATTTTTAAATAGCAGACATTTGACTGTTCCTAGAAAAGAAAGGCTGGTAGAAAAAGAAGGATTATTTTGCCTAGATAAACTTTTTCTGATGACAGATTTGATATGGAGAGCTAGATGTGAAAAAATAGCTGTATTTGACTTTTCTGTTTCAGTGAACTTGGTATTGTCTGGAGTTGGTTATAAAATCACCTTTTGTTACTGTGTGATAGATCCTATGCAGCCAAATGAGAAACAGCTTCTTAATAGAAACTGATTTATCACAAATTCAGCATTCAGACAAACTTCTGATGGAAGATAATAGCTTTGTCAGTTTCATTTATCCATTATAACAATTTTGGGGGAAATACACCTATTAT
Source organism: Dasyornis broadbenti (assembly GCA_013397935.1). Lineage (NCBI taxonomy): Eukaryota > Metazoa > Chordata > Aves > Passeriformes > Dasyornithidae > Dasyornis > Dasyornis broadbenti. Next base: position 3,146,684 of record VZRN01004072.1, on the reverse strand, counting down.
GAAATCTACTGCATGTGTTGTATCACAGCACATTTTTTGATAGTTTATCTAGTTTTTGTGTTTCTGTTATAATGCACTGGGTTCAGCTATGGTCTAAAGCCATCTTTCATCTGTCAAAATACATACAGATCAATGAACAGGGATGTCAGCATAGCATAGGCTGCACATAAATATTAGTCATTTCCTTGTATACATGGATTCGCTTTTCTCTGCACTGAACCTGAGTGCATTCCAGTCTCAGTATAAAGCTCTTTGTCTTTTAAAGCTCCAGGAAAGCATGTTTGTTCTTTTCCCTGCTATTGACATTACTAGGGGAAAAAAAAAAAATCATTAGCTTATTTGGCAATCACTGGAAAGCACAGTCTAAGAAGTGTTGCTTGGTCCCTTATACCCACAGCGAAATTCCACTGTCTTTGAAACTGTGCTCAATAACCAAAAGGATATCTTTGTATCACTATGCTGGAATTATCCTTTTGCAAAGAGGAAATATGGAGTAAATTTTAACAAACCACCATTTTGAATTTTGAAGCCTATTTAACTAGGCTATATTTTACTGGCCTTTTTGGGAGATTTTTATGCACCTGTTTCTGCAGTTTAGTATTAAATATGCTGACATTAAAAGATAATATCAGAGAAAGGATTTTTTTTTTTTTTTTTTTTAATTTTGATGATGATATGTTTTCTGCTTTTGATAATTCATTGTATATAAGCTGAACACTAAAACAGAAGGAAAACCAAACCCTTGGATTTCTCAATTAAGAATAAAATTATGAATTTGTCATGGAATCATAGAATGACCTGTGCTGGAAAGGACCTTTAAGGTAATCCAGTTCCATCTCCCCTGCCACGGGCAGGGACACTTGTCACTAGAACAGTTTGCTCAGAGCCCAATCCAACCTGCCCGTGCACACTTCCAGGGATGGGGCATCCACAGCTTCTCTGGACAACCTCTTTCAGTGCCTCACCACCATCACAGAGAAGGGATTCTTTCTAAAGTCTAATCTAAACCTATCCACTTTCAGTTTAAAGCCATTCTCCTTGTCCTATCACTACAAGCCCTTGTTAAACATTCTCCTCCAGCTCTTGTAGGCCCCTGTAAGTACTGGAAGGGCCCAGTCAGGTGTCCCTGGAGCCTTCTCTTCTCCAGGCACAACAACTCCCTGCCTGTCTTCAGCAAGAGAGGTGCCCCATCCCTTTGAACATCTTCATGGCCTCCTCTGGACTTGCTCTGCTCCAACAGGTCCATGTCTTTCTTACGTTTTCTTATGGTGAAAAGGGATTTATTTGAGTAACTTCTATTATATTGCACAATTCTAGGAGAGTAAACATGCCTTCATTCCTTTTTACTTTTTTGCAGAATATGGTCCACGTGACATTAATATGAAGTGGATTACTGTCATGGATCATAACAAACAGCTTTCACAGTTCAATAGTACATTCCTTGGGTACTGTTAGGAGGCTAAATAAATCAAGTTTCATGTCTCTGAACACCAATTTCTGTGTACTAATTTCTGATATATTTCACACAAATTGGCCAACGATTCTAAAATTGGTAATCAGTAAATAGCTGAAGGGTTAGATGATGTGTGCAGTTCAAGAAAGCTTCCAAAGTTTATTCTGCTTATTTCAAGATTAACTCAATCTTTTGCACTGTGGTTTGGTCTAGAAATCTCAAGCATGTAAGCATGTGGTTTGTTTGCTCATTTTCTGAGGTACATCCAGCCTTAACTCAAACAGATTTCTTTTTCTTTAAATATGCACAGGTTTTTTTCTTAATAGAAATACTTTTGTATAAATCTATTTTTAAGTTCTGGTATGAAGAGTCATTTGATGGATATTCCTTTATCTTTAAAAATATTTACAACAGGATTTAAAAAAATACAAATCATATTAGAAAACATGAATTTAGCAATAAAATCCTAGGTTCAAATCTGGTTATTATTTGAATTGTGCTATTAGACTTAGAACGCTTTAAACTTAAAATGTATCGCTAAAGAGTATTTTTTTCTTACCATTATATAAAGCAATTCTGAAGAAGAACGTTTAATTTTGTACCTTAACGGGTACATTATATGACAATGCACAGACAAAAGCTGAAATTTGTTCAGTAGAAGTAAATGGCAAAAAGCCCTTAGTTGCCATTAAAATTTTTGATGTGGATGAAATAAACAGTTTATATGAACACCAGGGGAATATTTAGATAAGCAGAAAGTGATTAACTAAGTAAGACTTGGAGTCTAATACCTGCAGCATTTCACAGGCAAGATGTATTGCTGCAGGTGTTACAGACTCTGTTTTCATATATTGCTGTGCATCGCTGATTAGATTTAGGTCACTGTATTAGGAAATAATCATTATAGACTTAGATGGATACTGTGATGCTTTCTTCATGGTGTTTTGAATCATTATTCTGCTCTTCTAAATGTTCTTCATTACTTCACATTCTCAGTCCTGGAACAGATGGTGTACAGGTGGAGTTTAGTTCCCATGCATAGCTTGACTGGAGCAAATTAGGATCTCCTTTTATAGTGCTTACAGTAACTGTAGGGAGTCTGTATAAAAAAGCCTGAAACCTTTTTAATATGTTGGATTATATCTGTAAAGAACATCTTCTCAATGACCAGACTTTTGTAAGGGCCTTTTTTGAAAAATAGGTTTGGGTTTTGTTTGTTTGTTTTTGTTTTTGTTTTTGTTTTTTGTTTAGTTTTTCTGTTGTTGTTCTGGTTAGATTTGTTTGTTTGTTTGTTTGGTTTTATTTTTATTGTTAACTTTGCTTTAATAGTTTAACCTCTGGAAACAATTTATAAATATAATACTGCGAATAAACTGTTTTCTGCACAGACTTTTCAAGGGCTTATGAGTGATCGATCAGAAATTATTATCTTTGCTTTGCTCAATAAAACACCATTCTTTTCATTCAAAGGAGTCTGTCAGATTATCAGGTAGTGGAAATCAATTTAGATGGATGGATTTCAGGAGATTATTCTCAAGAAACCAACTCATGAATTTGGTAATTAACTGTATTTATACTTGTATTTATTCAATAGCTCTTTATGAAGCTGAACTCTGCCCCATAATGTGATTTTGTTCATCCTAAAGAAACAAGCAACAAGAAATTAAAGCAGAGCAAGAAAGGAGTGCAATGATCAGAACAGGATTTTATAATACCAAAACAAAAAAGGTGCAGTGAGAAAGAGAGTGGAAAAAGAGCCATAGAAGGCAAAATGTGACATATCATTGGACAGGTATGAGGTACAAGCTTGCATAAACATCAGGTGAGACCACTTCATCTGAAGCGTGGTGTGTGAATGCAGATACTCTGACTGCAAGAAGAAAGGTGAAAATTCTCAGTCTGGCACCTGTATACCAGGAGGATTCACACTGGTTGCAAAAATATAAACATGTACACTCTGCAGAATTGCATATAACGCTTTCAGAGAGCAGAATTCAGGGGAGAATGCAGTGCTGCAACACACGGGTTCCTGCCTTGCCTTTACCCCATATGGTGCTGAAAAAGCTGTGCTGCTTGGGGAGGCTGTGCTGCCAAGGTGCAGTGCACTGTACTGAGTGGGTGTGTTGGCATCTCTGAAGAAGCTCAGGGATTCCTTCCTGCAGTCTTTCCTGCCTGGATGTGTCAGGACAATCAGCTACAAATATGACCTAATACTTCCTTGGACTGTAGAAACAACAAAAAGACTAGATGAGTTTCAAGAAAACAGAATTTTATGTGCACTACTTTTTTTTATTTAACTGACTAAGATTGCAACATGTTTCATATGTCAACTTATCCTTAAAAGAAACAAATCTGAAAGGACTCCAAATAACTGCAGAGGTAGAATTAAAAATCTGAAAAAGCTTTGTAATATTTTCTTGAAAAAATAAAAAAAAAAACACCACATTTTTGTTTTCCTTACTTTATTGGAATTTTCAGGGGTGATAAAGTCCACAATATGGGCATAGAAAGTAGCTATATTTGACTGGGATGAAATGTTGGAGTTTTTACTTTAGGAGAAAGCCGAAATCTGACAGGCTGTGGTAACGACAAAGTATTCTTTGTCTTGGATGGGATCCTTCATTGAAGCAATTTTTGTAACTCTTTGGCAGTTTCTGTAAGATCAGCATCTACAGTCTTTTCTGTAAGTATTTGGGAAGAAATTAGTCTGTAAATCATCTTTTTATGAAATCATTCAATGGGATTAAAAATCTCAAATACCGATTTTCTAGAGTTTTAGTTGTAGTGTACACAATGGGATCATCAAATCCTAAATCTTCTCTCTCAGGATTTAACACTACCTTATAAATACGCAGATGTAACTGTGACAAGCTTTTTCAAGCTGTAGTAATTAACACAGGCTGTGTCTCATTGCAGTTGCTCAGGCTATAGTAAGGAGAGATGCCCACTGTCAAACTTTTATTTTCTTTTTAATCTCACCAGAATTTGGACTTTTTCTTTTTTTTAAGGGGATTTGCTCTGCTCTGAAGGCTGTAGAGGCAAGTATTGATTTTTATCCTTACAGGCTACAGAAGTCCAAATTTATTACAGGAAAATAGGAAAAGGAAATGAGAATCTATACAAGGCCCTTTCCAGTTTATGTCTGCCAGGTACCTAGAGCAAAAACAAATTACTACAGCATTTCCTCTAACCACCTGCAAGAATGATTAATTTATTTTAAGCAAGTAGAGTGACAATTGGCAAATTAGGGGGTTTATGTGGTCTTTGAAATACTTAATGGTAGCAGTTAAATCTTCATAGTTATCAGTGAAAACACTAGATTTACTGACATTTGAGAAATCTAACTTGCATGATGATGAGTAAACACACAATGCTGTTTTCTCTTGCTAGTATTAGAGACTTTACAAGGCTTCAAACAGCTAGGAAGACACTGCTTCTATTAAATACCTGAGACAACCTATGGCTGTATGAGTTTCAATAACTGCGTTGGATCTATCATTGAATCTGGGTGCTAAACTTTAAATTATGAATTATTTTGAAATGCCATGATCTTAGATTTTGGACACCTGGGTAAAATCAAATGGTGACAGTCAAATTAACACTACCTTCAAGTCAGTCCTAAAAGCTTGCCTTTTGATATTCTGAGTAGCACTAGAAGCAAGATGCTCTTTTTCTTTTCTTAAATTTTAACTTCTGTTTGTGTGTGAGTCTCTTTCTCAGCCTAGTGTTGCTGGGCTCAATCTGCTTGCCAGGCATGGCTTTTGCCAGCTCAAGGTGTATGATTTCATCACTTGGCAATTCAACAGGTCCCTGCACTCCATGAGTTTCCGATAGGCTGACATTTAAATCAGATAAAAACAACCACTTTTTGGCAAACAGATAATCAGGACAGTGTCATTACTAGGGGTGAGTGTGAGTTCAAAGAAGAATGGTGTCTGTTTTGTTTGCCCAACTGTGAAAATAGTATCCTTTTAAGGACTTCAAATCAAACCAGTATATTAAATATTAAAAACCTTGATAACTGTGGCAAAAGAAAACAAAAATGGATGTATGTTTTTATGTTACTTTCATTGTACAGTGATAAACTTGAAAGATTTATTGTGGAAATTTTGAGCCAAACACATCCATAAAATATCTCTCTTGGGTTTGAGATTTTTTTTAAACTTTTGTGATTTTTTCCACAGTGCAAATCAGCTGCAAACTGAATTTAATTATCTAGTTAACCAGAATTTAACTGTCTTCCTCATGATACTGAAGGAAGAAATCAGTATTGTTTGATGTATATGCCTTTTAGTCATTACATATTTTAGTTATATAGGCAAGATAATGCCAAGATTTGAAGGATGTCTAATGTTATCATTTTTCATCATATCACTTAGTATAACTTAAGTGTTCCAATACCATGAGCTCAGATGTCTTGAGCAAGGCCCCCAAAGAAGCCTTTAAAATTTAAGATTAAAAATACTCTTGGAGAATTTCTTTTGCACCATCTGGGTTTTTTTGACTAGATGCTTGGCTGCATATGAAAGCTTTTCTCCATGGTCCTGAGGATTCAGAAATTTTTAAAGCAAGCTAGAAAGATTCTCTCACATTACATGAATCTAGTAGCTGGGATCCAAAATTAATTTTTTTTTGAGATTAGCCATAAAATTTCAGTAATACTAAAAACATTAATACTTATTATTTCTACTGACAATTTTGGAATGTGGATTTCTCATACCAGTAGATGAGATTGAGATGTACAGCCTCAAGCTTTATTGCATTAGCAATATGGCCTGTATTCACTAATATTAGTACAGAACAGTACCTGTAAAACTGTTACTGAAGAACATTCACCACCTGTCTTCTTTAATGGAGATTAGCTGTTCAGAGAATATATTGTTCTTCTAACATAGATTTATTTTTCTGTTAAAAAACTGTCCTCATTTGTTTTCAATAAAAGTAAATTACTGCCCCAGATATCAACAGCTTCTAATATGATCCATTTAAACAGGTGAATAACCTTGTATGCTAGGCAAGAGTCAGTGAAAAAGGTTCAGTTATACTCCCTCACAACAACCACAAAGGTATAAAATTAGTATAGACATTGGTATATAAGTTTCTGAAAAGTTAATACTGAAAGATTCCAGGGACTGGCCTCTCAGATAGTCAGTGTGATCTCTAAAGTAGTGTCTTTAAAAAATGGGAAACATGGGAGTGAGTATATCTGTTATAGGTGATTTAAATTACTTCCAAATTTAAATCAGTTGTTCAGTAAGACTGTGACCCATAAACTGCTTGTAAAACATTGTAAACTAAAATTACTTCTTAAATGTTTTATAGCGTTAACATAGTTTTATGTCTTTGGAGATTAGTAGCTTTACAATTGCCTTAAAATAACCATGGCAACAGAGTAAATTTTCAGTGGACATCAGTTGCTCACTAATGGTTCTGGTAATTATGAAGATACAAGATAGTAAAAACCTATAAATTACTTATCCTTTGACTTCAGTATATTAATTATTGCCATGCAGAGTTGAAGGACTCAGGAATTTCAAGCATTTTTTCCTTGCACATCGGGTTGCTCAGTAACTGCTTTGTAGTCTTCCCCTCTTTCTGGCACAAGTTAATACTTTAATGAATACCATAGCATTTGTTGTGATTTGTGTTAGATGGTTTTGTATTCTAGAGATATCAGAGAATAAGACATGACAAGGTCATAAGGCTGGAATAACATTCCCTTGGATACTTTGGAAAATTAAAAACTGTGATTCAGACAGTGATGTTTCTGCTTGATGCCTCTCTCCAAATTTTTTGTGGTAATTGAAGCGTGGCCTGAAGCTCTGTGTGTGCGTATGTGTGCATAGTCGTGTGACAGTTCATTTTCGATGTAGACTGCACAAAAGAAATCGAGCTACAAAATGGGTTATGGATATTTAACAGTTCCTCTTTGGAGCTTTGTCCTCTCTAAATGTCAGAGTTTAAGCCCCAGCTGAAGCACTGGAAGGAAGGTTGGTTTTCATTCCTGACAACTGATAAGAATCAATATTAGGAAATGCCCTGATATACTTTTAACCTGTTTAATTATTTTAATTAACACATAGCAGATAGCACTCTGGGATAAACAGGAAATAACTCAATGTCAAATAGGATCTTGTTCAGCAAGATGAACTATCCTCATGGATGACTGAGAGCACATTGGTCATAATAAGCTGTGTGTGAAGCTTGGTTAGACAGAGAAGAAAACGGCATTTGTTTCAGGTGTCTGTTAACAAAATGTTAATGGACTAATGTCTGTTACATAATGACAATCCCAATGAGACGGTGTTAAGGACACAGTTGTGTCTTGTTTGAGAAATCATAAATTATTTATGTGCTTTCAGAGCATTCTTATAGCTCTGGCTGTGGATTTGTATGTTGGGTGTTGGATTTTTTTGTTAAACTAACTGCACTTTGTATAAGCCTTAGATGGGAAATTGTTTAGTTCCTTCATTCTCTCTGCAATCCATTATTTCAACTATGATTATGTCACAATGGTTTTGTTTGCTTGTTTTCTTTAATTTTGATTCTAGCAATATATGATATTTGGAAAAATAATGAAGGCTTAGAAAAGAAATACAAGAATCCTAAGATGTCAGTAATGATATCTGAAAACTATGGCCATGGTGTAGGACTTCCAAGAGAAGAGCCTGGAGACAGAGGAGCAAAATCATAAATAAAAGCTCTGTTGGAGCTGGCAGAGCAATCCTTGTACTCGGGATGATGCCTGTTAGCTGGACCATTTACCCCCTTTCCCATTTTGATGACATTTTAGCAATTACTCTGAGGATGGTTGTTATCTTTACTCTCCAGGATGCTGCCTTGCTCGCCAGACAGCTATCACCTGAGGCAAAGAACTTTTATTGCCTTTCATTGGCCTCAGGAATCTATTAATACAGAGCAATTGCTTGAGGGGCTGGACAAATTCTAAAAACTTTTGTCCAAAACACCTAGAAATATAGATGGCTCTTCAGATGCTCACTTTTTCTGCAGACATCCCTTGCAGCTTAACTAGTTCTTGCACATCGCAGTCTGTATTGATTCTTATAGTAGTGTGTGGCTGTCTTTGATCATCCTTGTATGAGCCGCAGTGCCTTTTGGACAGGGCTTTCACGGAGCTCCTCATCTCCTTTCTCTCATGTGGCCCAGTAGCAGGGGTATTCTTCTGTAGTGGAAAGGGAAGAAATCTTTTTGAGACTGTACAGGCACTTGTGAGTTACTAATATTCACTAAAGCTGTTTCCTTGTCTGAAACACTTTATCTTAGTTTCTTTTGACTTCTGAAGTTCACAGAGGTAGGTATGTATCTGCTTGGCAGATTTTCATTTTCATATTTATTCATTTTGTCATTCATTTATTCATAATTATGTTCATCCTGGCATGAAGTAAATGCTCAGACTAGAGTCTGAAGTGGGACAGCTGCAACTCATCTCTGCCTTCCCATGTTCAGGATGCGCAAGTTGGTGAGAAAAGTCTGGTATCATATAAAAGATACTCTGTCAATTGTCAGCTCGATAGGCTCTTACCTGAAACATGACAACAAAATGTGACTGAGGTCAGCAATGCTGAAATAAGTACATCTTTCCGGGACTAGTAAAACAAACCCCATAAAAACCCAAACCAAAACAACAAAACAAAAAAACCCCAGCACAACAACCCCTTCCCCCCTCCCCCCTCCAAAAAAAAAAAGGGTGGATGTGAAGCACCACAACACCCTTTCCAAATAGTGCCACACAGTAGGAAAAACGGAACAAGTAGAATAAGGAGGATCCTCAGTATCTCATCATAGTTAATGGTGAAGACAGATACAATCAGGGTGCACCCAAGGTCTTCATGGCATGTAGTACTCAAATATATCTTGGTGTGTCCTTGTACTCGCTGAGATAAACTGATGGCCAGATATATGCCAGAAGATAATTATTATGGGCTTCCTAGGAGAGTACTAATTAGAGTTTTAAGTAACAAAGTTGCAGAAGATCTTGGACACTCCTGGATGTCTTCAATCTCTTCTGATCTCTTCTAATGGCTTTATATAGCTACAGCTTCTTGAAAGAATTTTTTTTTGCCAGAAGAATCATGACAACATCAATAAATTATACGAAAACTCTTCCAATCTGGACATATATTATGCCCATAATATGATTATGTTGCTGGGGTTTGCAGGTAATCATAATTCAATAGAGAAATCCATGTCTACTTAAAGTGTATCCATTTTGGTAATACTAAACCAAATTACTTGTGGTTATATTTGTGGAAAAGATTCCTCACACTTTCACTCCCACTTATGTCCCAGCATATGTGTAAGCTACTTTTTTTTTGGTGGAAAATTGTAACCGTAAACTCTTCTCAGAAGGACTTGGGCTTGCTGTTACTTGTGCTGCAAAATATATTTAAAAAGAAAGAATGCCCAAGTGCAACATTTCAAAAAAAATTATGCATATGTACTTGATAACATTAAAATGAACATTTTCCACCGAAGAGCATTTGATACTATCCAGTCTATAATACTGTGCAAACAAAACTTTATGCATCTATTCACACAGTTTTATATGAGAAACCTAAGCACCCTCTTATAACTTCCTCTTTGGGTACAAGCTGTTAGCTTGTACTAGATAATGTCATATCACCCTGCACTATTTTAGTATGTTACTAGAGTAGTATTTATCTTTCAGTTGAATTTTATACCATGTGTTGATCTTTAGGGGATTGAGTGATCTGTTCCCATTGCATACAACATCCCTTTCCTGAGCCTGATGGCTTTTTTGACTTGCTGGATTCTTCAGCTATAGAACTGAATCAATCTTCTCTGGCATACAATGTATGCTTAGATTTTAAGATGAAACCTGTCCCTATGGATTTTTTGAATACAGAATAAAAAGAGGCTAGATTATTTCAAATATGCTGGTAGCACGGAGCTTTTGGCTACATGTAGGGAACAGCAAGCTTTTTGTCTCACTCTCTGCCTCCTCTCTCCTCCTCAAAATCCTCTCCCTTGTGTGGAAAGGGCTGTTTCTTTTCCAGTGGTGAAAGGAACACTAAGCTAAGTTGGTAGAGGAGGTTCAAAGGGGCTCGTTTTCTGTTCCTCAATTGTTCCTTCCCCATCAGAACCTCCTTCATCACATTCTTTTCCTAGGACCAATGGATGTTTCTGATAAGGCCACAGTGATAATTCCTTCCCTGCTGGAGCACCTACCTGTGAAGTAGCTCATCTACATCTCCTACCCCTCCCTGTTGGCATTGGAGTAGGGAAAGTCACGCGGCATTCCCCCAGCACTGGGAGGAGAGGTGAAAGTAGAGGCATTGCCTTGTTGAGCAGAGAATGGGCTGAGTCTGGACTGGGAGATATAAAACTGCCTTCCCAATTCTGTGTCACCAGAGGAGGTGACAGGCTGCTCTCTACCAATTTTAATTCTTTATCTGGCAAAATTCAAAGTTTAACCCGTGATACAGTTGTATTATAGGTATACATATTTTCTGATAGTAGACTCAAAGTGCTGTAAGGAGAGGAGCTAGAGCTCTGTGTTTTTATATTCTGGGGCAAGTATTATTTCTTAGAGGATAAGAACAAAAATTTCACCACTGTAGTACATTTTCTGAGAGTGGCCAACAGCAGATGCTGGGGGTGAGAAGGCAGGGAACAAGGAAATTGTAGGTGAGATTTTCTCCTGTGTATTCTTCTTGAAGTTAGTAGCTGAAGGACAGCATGAACCAGAGTTTGCATTTGGATCACTGCTTTTAATAACCACTGTTACACTAATTAATTAATTAATTAATTGGACAAATTGCTTTTTAATACTCCTATACTGTTGATGGCTAGAGTTCAGTCTCATCTCTGTATTTTATTCATTTTAGAGTAAGTTTTATGAGACATTTCTCTGTGCTTGATCTGGCAAGAAGCTCTAATACATTCTGTAAGGAAAAATTTCTATTTGTTATTTGTTATTTTAATTATCATGTGTTCATGGTACCTGCCCTGGGTGATGTTTTTATACAAGAGTGAAGTGTTCCTTTCATAGATATACACTATTTTAATTTTTCACTGTGCTGAGGACCAAGACATCAAATAATTTATATCCTTCAGTGCAAAACCACAGCTTAAGTTCTTGTCCATCAGCTTCAAAAATGTAAATTTGTACTGCCTGACCTGGAATTGATTTATATCAGTTTATTTCAATACCAAATTTTTAACTTTCTCTATAAGCCTTGTAAAGAGTACCACCATAATTTGTATTACATATGCCCAAAATCTGTATATAATTCATTTCTTGTAGCACTCCTAGTTTCTCTTCCATTCTATTTTATGCATTCATACATGAACAGCCAGAATTTGCCCTGTGGTAAATAAGATAAATTTCCTAAACATGGGCATCGAATGCCATTTAAGATACCCCAGGGTATCCATCTGGCCTCCAGCTGCTGCCTCAGAAAGGCACAGATTCTCTGTCATATGCATATTCTGCATATCTGCATGGATGTATCCAATATCTTAGGATACTTAAAATGTCAGTAAAGGTCTGTGTTTACTGCAACTGGATGAATCCTGTTTTATTGCCCTAATTTTGAACTGAGACATGTAGAGTAAGCATGAAAATAAGTCTTTTCAGATTTTGAATAGGTGTAAGACAATCATCGTTTATTATTTTAGTAACCACATTGCTCATTGTTTGAAAATGTCTGCTGTTTGGAGATTGAGCAGATAACAGCTTCATTTATCACAAACCTTACATAGCTTGATACAGTGTGTATTCTTTCTCTGTGTGACATCCTGACATTCACAAATTAACTTTTGCTAGTTCTGATTAGTTATTTGTAATTTTCTGTGGGTTTTTCGTTTTCAAGTATTAAATGTTATAACAGCCTGTATTTACTCTTTCCACTTATTTTGTTTCAACCTTCTATTAAATTTGTCTCATTGACAAACTTCTTGTTTAATTTTACAATGCAATTCTCTTCTCTAGGAAATCTTGGTACTGAGAGTTCAGATAGTTATTCTTCCTATTTCTACAATTTAATTCATGTACATCGCTGTAGTACTTTTTCCTTTTAACAGCTACTTAAGATGAAATTATTAAAAAAACATCTGAACCCTTAACTTTAGTTGAAACTATTTGTATGAATTAATGAAATAAGAGTTGATCCTATAAATCTGAGGAGTCTTTCCATAAAGCCGAATGCTAAGAGATGGTGCATTCTGAAGTTTTTGATACACAATAGTTAATTGTATTAGTGAACTACATCACAGCTTGACTTCCATTCTTCTAAGCCTATCCGTGAATCCAGGCTTACTTCTTTGGATTCATAACAGATAAAGTAGCCCATGTGGAACAGCTCAAAGAATGAAGACTCAGCTTAAGTAATTTTATTTTCAGATTTAAAAAAAAAAAAAAAATTAATATCAATCCACAGAAATCTGGTTTCAAAAATAAAAGATTTGTATCTGGTGTCAAGCCTTATAATGAAATCAGCTCCACTAGAGTTGGAATATTCTCTAAATGGCAGCTGTGACACTTATCAGAACAACCACTTTTCTACATTTTTGTCAAGGCACTGAAGTAGCAGGGCCTCGTAAAAAATATTATTTCTTTTACATGCACTTGGCCAGTGCTATACATGAACTTGTGGTTTACTTGTTGTTTTCCACTTCCTGAAATGTAAAGAGAGTTTCACGGGAAGACATTGGCCAAGTGCATGCTGTAACCTCACAGGGATCTAATATTACAGTCTGCAGTACAAGCAGGAATGTTTTAGAATCATGTGAAATGTAACTTGACAAAGCATGCACATGAAGGATAGGGTAGTTGCTGAGCAGCATCTCAAGAATATCAAGATACATATTTAAATATTTCTTGAGAAGAATGTGAATTTTCAAGTCCAGTGCACAAACAACCTTTACTAAAAAGGTGTCTCATCAGAAAGGGTCCTCCTTGATATCTGTGTAAGACATTGAAAATTCAAAAGGGTCCAGTACATCCTAGAATCTGTTTAAAAAATCTCATACATTTTACTTTTTTTTTTTTTTCTCTAAATAACTTTTCTGGCCAGTTTAACCGGCATTTTGGAAGGCTCAAAAACAGGTGAAGTCACAGATATATTCTGAAATGTCTAGCTGAGGTACTAGTTTAACATCCAGAGTTGTTTAATGCTGATTGTTGTAAACTGGGAAGGAGGAGGGAAAATTTCTTTCAGTTCCAGAGTATTATTTTATACCCCAAAAATGTAAATATGTCCTTTGCTCAGCAAAGAGATACTTCAGAAACAGATCTCAAAATAAGTTAGCAACTATGTCTTTATATTAAAGTAAACCAACCCAAGCCAAACCAAACAGAAAAAGACTGGAAAAAGAAGAGATGAAGTGAAAACTCACACATGATTTTGCATACTTAGCCAAGATTATTATGTAATCTGGAAATTCTACCAGGTTCTTCCAGTTTAGACATCCAGAATAAATTAAAAATTTAGTTAAAATGGTGATAGATTGAATACAATTACCTGAGTCATTCATGAGTTAAAATTACCCATGACAATATAGCACATATAGAATAAGATGTAAAAAGGCTCAAAGACATAATTCCTTCGCTTCTCTTTAGCTATTTTATTAAATGATTGCTTAAAATGATTTTAAAAATCTAAATCAGTGAAATTGTTTTTAAAAAGTAGTGTGCTTTCTATTCTCTTTGGTGGTCTACACTAGCATTGTAGGAACATTCATCCTTCCTAAGCAAAAGTAACATTTTTCCTATCATGGTGTCCAATGAATGTGGTTCCCAGATGAAGCTAGCCAAGTTCATTCTCTAATATAAATAGAGAGAACTATCCAAGAACTATTTATTGTGGTTTCCCAAAATACTTTTTATCTCTGCGGGAATTTATGTAATCCTAGCTCACTACCTCAGGTCATTGTTGTATTCTGTATTACCTTGTTTCCACAGTGCATTAAATTTATGACCTATAAGAGGAGCATTTAAACACTCTCTGTCTTGAACTATGATGCAATTCCCTGCAATGGTAATGATACACTACATGTGGCAATACCAGATATCAGGAGTGCTCATTTCTGCATGTCTGGTTGTCAGAAAAAGAGGCTCTTGTATACTTCTATGGCATTTGTTATAGTGCTGTTTATGGCATTCAGGTTTGCCTCCCCACATGCCATGAGTTCTTATGGTCAGCTACAGTGTTTCTCCACATGGGTTAATTATCTGATCTCTACACAGTGTTAAGCAGTTTCCCCACAGAAGTACGCACTCTAATTTGATGGACTATCCAATAAAGGACATTTTCTTAGAAAACCTTTTCATTTTGAGGACTATCCATTCTCACATGAGCTGTTCATTCAGATCATTCACCAGGGCATATTTTTATTTAGATGAGACTAACATTTTTTAAGAATACTAATTCTTAAACCCTTGGTGGTTTATTTATAGCCTTGAGGCATCTAGTTTGCCCTATGCTTTCATTCTGTCCTTACACTTTCGAGGCTCCTGCTACCATCTTGCATTCATTATTTTGGGAACCATTAGTAAAATCCACAGGTTTGCTTCAAATGCCTTTAACCTTGCTTTCCTGGTTATGCAGCTAATGGTTTATTAGCACAATCCTGTCATGCATACCTCCTAATTATAGTCCATTAAATGTTTCATTCCACAATGGAATATGTGGAATATATATATATATATATATGTCTTAGTATATAAGAAATAGATTAAAATAATGGTCTCCTTGTTAACAGAATATACAAGTTATGGCAGCATTGCTAAAACACAATCAAATATACTTTACAGCACTGTGACTGTTACTGTATTTTCTAAAATCTGCTGTTTAACAAAGGGATAGTGTTTTTTTTCCAATGTTAGGAAATCTACATCTTCTGTGACTTACTCCTGCTTTTAGCAAGCCTGCTTTTATTAACTTGACAAAGATTGTTTAACTTTTGCCATATGTGAAAGTTCTTGCTGGACTCAGTTGGAGAGGCTGCTGAATTTAGCAAGTTGTTATGTCCCTGTTGACTGTGGTGCACAGCATGAGAAGCTGTTGCCCTCTAGCTGAGAACACCACTCCACCAAAAAGAAAGATGGTTCTGGTCTGGACTAGTCAGTCAGCCACCATAGATAACAGAAAGCAGACTACTTTTTAAAAACAATTTCACTGATTTAAATTTTTAAAATAATTTTAAGCAATCATGTGTTGTGGTTTAACCCCACCTGCAGCTGAACCTCACAGAGACTCGCTCCCTCCCCAGCCAGCTGGATCGAGGAGAGAACTGCAAGGGTAAAAGTGAGAAAACAGATGGGTTGAGATAAAGACAGTTTAATAGGCGATGCAAAAGCTGCACACACAAGCAAAGCAAAAAAAGAACTTAATTCACCACATCCTATGGGCAGGCAGGTGTTCAGTCATCCCCAGGAAAGCAGGGCTCCGTTGCACATAACAATGACTTAATGCCATCTCTCCAAATGTCCCTTTCTTCCTTCTTCTTCTCCCAGCTTTATATACTGAACATGGTGCTATACGGTAGAGAATATCCCTTGGTCAGTTGTGGTCAGCTTTCCCAGCTGAGTCCCCTCCCAACTCCTTGTGCACCCCCAGCCTCCCCATAGGTGGAGTGCGATGAAAAGCAGAAAACACCTTGACTCTGTGTAAGTGCTGTTCAGCAATAGCTGAAACATCCCTGTGCTAGAAACAGTTTTTGACACAAATCCAAATCAGATCCCTATACAACCTACTATGAAGAAAATTAATGTTATCCCAACGAAAACCAGCACAAGATGATATTTCCAAAGTCACCATATATTATAAGCTCACTCTCTTATTGCTGAGTATAAAAATGTTTTAAGTTTCCATTGGTCTTAAGGGATACAAAAGACATTTCCTACCTGTTCATAAAAAGTAAGAATTTTTCCATGAGGTCTTCAAATGCTGCTGAGTAGAAAGATGAACTCTATTGTTACTCCAGAGTAATATTTTGAAGGTTACCTCCATAACTATATACCAACAACAGCTGAGTATGTGTTTATTGGGTAGAAGAAATTTATTGCATCAACCTGCTATGTGAGCAGTGAAGAATAATTTAATTTCTTGAAAGATTGTAGACTGGCATTTTTCTCGCCCTTCATTCTGTCAAAACAATTAGGAGCAAGGCATGAAGAGCTTTCCAAAATTTTCTGTTGAGTCTCTTCTGTCTTCATGGGGTCTTAAGTCTTTATCACACATAATTTTTGATACTCTTCTTCCATGGTTGCTCACGTCAAATTTTTACAGCCAGAATTTTGCTGGCAGAACTGTGAAATTGGCACAGTATTTAATGTGCCACTTGTCACTCTCAAAACACTGTTTATTTCACTGGATATCAGTTTTATATGAAAGCTGTTATCCAAATGAAGAGAAAAAATACTTTGTGGGAAAGAGACAGACAGACATACAAGAAGAATTTATGCTGAAATCCTGGAGTGTGTAGACTGTACCCACTTCTATTAGCTTACTTCTGCTTGATATGTATCCAGAATTTCAAGCTCTTTTTTTTTTTTTTTTTTTGGCATTCTCTGGAAACCACTCACAGTGGAATTAGTGCCTCTAGGTGATACATTGTGTTATACTGTAGGCATTTACTATGAACTGGGTATTCTTTTCTTGGATGTTCACATGGAGAAACATGAAAACATTCTGGGGTGCATTTTGTGGCGGTTTGGGTTTTTCCCCCAGTAAAGATAAATTTCATCTCCAGTCAGTGAAACAGAACTTTAACACATTAGGATTTTTCTTCAATGGACCTCAACAATAAATATGATTCACCTATACATGTTAGTTTTTGGAAAGTCTCTGTAGGAGTGCAGGTCCTTGATATCACCCTGAGGGGATTCATCAAAATGTGTTCTAATTTGGCTGGCCTGGTTGCCAAGGTAGATGTGTAGTTTTCAATCTTTGAACATTTTGTTGATCGAAGAACAGAGTGTCGATTTATAACTTTTGACAGCATCAGCAATGGCCCTTTCTGTTAGGCAGTGTCATGTACAGAGGAGAGTGCAACTAGCACAGCTGATGTCCTTAATTTATTTTGATAAAGCACTCCTGTATAGGTGGTCGGTGCCAGAAACTTCGCATACGAACTGTGACAATTTAAACATTTGCATCTCAAGGTATTTTATATGTATTGGCTCCTAAGTTGATGATATTAATAATATTTTCATACTTAACAGGGAAATTTTTAATGTAGTTCATTACAAGATTGTTATTTTTTGCCTACTACCCAGTATACACATACTAAAGTGAAATTATGTCTTTCTTCATGTCAAAAGGAATTTCATCACTTCTGTTCTATCCTAGAATTTCCTAATGTTCTATAATACACACACAACCCACCCACCCCCACATGCCCCCCCCAG